>AP028427.1:19589418-19652758 GCA_036509395.1 Antheraea yamamai | reverse complement strand
TCTCGTCGAACCTGTGTTACTTTTCACTCGAGTGCTTTGTAGGGTTGTCAATTTAGTTAATACATTTTTGAAGTTATACTTCTTTTGGCACGTTAGGGAAAAATGATGAGAGTAAATTTTTACGATGCGCGCGCACATCGTCACGAAAAACCGACACCCTCAAGTTATTACGATGCGCGCGCACACCTCACGAAAAACTGACACCCTGAAGTTAGCTATAGTAAACATTTTGTTTCTTTGTATTTGTTGTTTGTATTTCTTTGTATTAAAACTTTCAATGTATTAAATACCTTTTTTCTATTGTTAGTGTCGTTTTTTCTACAAACGTAGAATAAGGCGAAAGATAAAACTTCTGAAATTTTTTTTATCTTGTTACGCCAAAGAAGTATAACTTCTAACGCGTGTACATAAGTACACACACTTTTTTTTGTCTCTTCTCTATTATATTTAAATAATAAAAATGATAGAGGTCACTCAAAAACTATTGAATTAATTTCGATCTAATTTTTACTTTTTAGGCACTTGATCCTTACTTAATGAGTTCTCGTGATATATTTATTCAATACTAGCTGTGCCCGCAACTTCGTCCGCGTGGAACCTGATGTACAAATCAGTGACTAATACAGTGATCTGAATGTATTAAGTCTAATTATTATCTACTTTTCTCTCGTACTTATGTCGCATTGTCATTAAAATTATAATAACTTTTGATAGAGTGAACCGATTTTAATGAAACAAAGACTAAATTTTACTCGAAGATATACTTTATGATTGAAAAGGTTTTATTATGAACGCAGGCGTACTGTAGCAGTGATGAGTGTTCAAACATACAAACAGACAGACAGAAATTTCTAAAAATGATTGGAATATATTTTATTACCTATTCATAGATACCTGCAACATTTTTTTTACAAAATGTACAGACACGTTAGTTTTACGTCCTTATTATACGCATAGATAAAGAAAATTATTAGAGTTTTTTATAAACCACATTTTTATAAGCAGTGTTTGTGTTTTCTTATCGGGGAGAAATGGGGCAAACGGTTTGCTGCTTATGTTTTATAGTGTTTTTTTTTTTTCTTCGAACTGACCACGCTATTGACCAAGCAAGGTCTTAACAGCTTCACCGGACTACGAAGTTTTATAGTTTTTTAGTATTAAATAATTATAACACCGTTGAGATACACCACAATTCTTAAACACATTCCTATTCAATTTATTCGCGTCCATTATCCGTGGGAATCTAATTTATCTTTAGGTCGCATGTTAGTCGGTACATAATGTGCTTTCTCTCTCTCACACGCTATACAATCTACGCAGGTAGTTATAAAATCTTACGTGGCGCTAACTCATAATTCTTGTTATAAGTAAGGTATTTGAGATTTGATCTTTGATATCATTTTGTGCATTGAACATCGTTCATGTTTGGTCGTAAATAAATAGCCTTTTGTTAGCTAATTTGAAAAAATAATAAACGCTATTATAAAACTTCGGGGTAATGTATTTGTAATTCTAACAGTAAATACGTACAATTTATATCATTACATAGTATAAAATGAAGTCGCTTCCGCTGTCTGTTCGCTTAGATCTTTTAAACGATTTAACGGATTTTAATACAGTTATCAGCAATAGATAGAGTGATTCAAGAGGAAGGTTTATACATATAATAAATACATATTTTAGTACAGAAAAGCCGAAAAAATCAAAGATTTATAATGTACTGTCGTAACAAACATAGTGTTGTACACTGAAATCGCAAATGCTGGCTAAACCTTACGAGATAGGTCAAATTTATATACGTGCAAAGCTGGGGCAGTCGTTAGTTATACATACATATCCGAAGCGGCTGAACAGATTTCGACAAGATTATCTACTGTGTTATAGTTATCTAATTCTAAATTTATATAATCTAAATTATCTTTTCAGTGTATTGTCAAGGCTATATATCATGACGCCCTCCGTTTATAGCTAAGCACTCGTAATACAATTTAATAAAGACAAGTTAGAAGTCGAGCAGTAATAATAAAGTTATAAAAGAAATAGGTCACAAAATGATACATAATAAACATCTAGTTTTCATGATATAAGAAAAATTTTAAGACACAATTTTCACGAGGACAAAGTCGCCGGCACGAGTTCGTAATTGATAAAGAAAATTACAAAAAATCCAACAGCAAAATCTACCTAAGAGTTTTTTTTATTATTCACTATTACTGGTTTCAGCATAAATGGGTCGGCTCGCCCGGGGTAGTACCCCCTAAAAGAAAACGGAGGGGAAGAAACAGTGTTTGCATTGTTGCGTTTGGGTCGGTCAGTGGGGGCGCCGGCCCCCCCCCCCCCCCCCCTTCCCCTTCCCCCCTCCCCCCCCCCCCCCCCCCCCCCCCCCCAAGGGGCAAGGACTTTCGGTCCCTGGGGTTAGGGTGGGGGGGGGATCACTTAATCAGGGACCCACCTTCCTCCAAAAAAAAAAAAAAAAAAAAAAGTAACTACTAAGTCCCATTTTTGTAAAAATTGTGCTATTAGACTCTTGCGTATGTGTTACAGTATCTCACAGTTTCAAAATGAAAACAAATCAAGTCTTTTTCAGTGGTTCTATAAATAAAGTGTGTAAAAACTGTACCTTGCCAACCCTAATGCTATGTAACGGTGCCTACTTTGTCTTAGGCGAATCTTTGTGCGTCGGCCCTTACACACTTACAAATCATAACGGTTCCATTTATACGGATAACTTTTTAAATTTACCTTCCATCGCTATGCCTATTGTGTGATGTATTTGATTGTAAATGCATTATCGATAGCATATGAGTTTTCGTGTGCGATCGATTGGAATTTACACTTTGACAGTGATAGTCTTGTGTGGAATTTTCAAAAGGCGGTATGAACAAACAAAATCAAAGTTTCTTCACGCATCTATTACATTATTATTAATCAATATTATAAAACACGGTGGATTTTTGCGTCGTCTGTGTGTTTCCTTGTTCCTTGTAAACTACGCAACGAATTTGAATATGTATTTTACTCTCAATAAGAGACTATCTTCCCGAACACATATGTATATTATCTTTTTATGATATACATAAAATGAAAAGAGATCATTTATAGTTGTGTGCGCATTACGCAAAGGCTACTGAACAGATTTCGGTAGTTTTTTTTTGTTATACTTTTCAAACACTTAGTACTAATGTCTAAAAAGATAGTCTGATATTTTCATTTAATACAGTGTTATTAAAGTTTTAACAAACCAGGATTTTTATAAAAACGCGTAGGTCTAGTGACATTTGAGGTGGGGCAAGCGGTGTTGTGCGCATGCGCAGGGGAGGGGAAGTAAATGGATAACATTGTATACAAAGAAATACTGTAAGCAAGGTGTATTGTTACATTCAATTTTTATATAGTGTAAATTTCTTCAAGCCCGTTGAACGGTATTTATGGCCAGAGATAATTATTATATACATTTTTATTAAGTCTTTTAATCAATCAAACGTCTGATGAGCTGCAAAATATCTATATTACGTGTACACACAGGACCCTATACTACGCGTCGTTAGTATGACGTAAGCCGCGCAAGCGCGATATGGCCGGGCATGCTTATGTAGCATGTCATGACGCGAAATTATAAATTTATCTCCTGCCAAAAATACCGCACAATGCGCCTATAGAAGTTTCACTTCAAAAAAAAATCCGCCTAATATGTCAGCATTTGTTACGGTGTCAGTATGCAAAACCTTATTAATAATAGATATGCCGTTAGTAATAATAACGATTTGTATTATTGTCAGGCTTTTAAGTTACACCTGTTTGTACAGTTCGAGAAGTGTGTCGACAGTGTTGACCCTGTTCACAACCTCATCAGCATCAACTCGAACGACAACCGTAGCCTTATTGCCTCTTACTGATTCTATTTTGCTATCACGTTGACACTTACTTTCGTTTTCAGAACGGCCGCGGCACGTATGTAGGTGTCAAATTTGGTCTAGACTCACGAGTACCCGTTAATTACAAAATGGATGTGTGCTAAACGGAAATTTCACTTTTCATTTTTAAATCGTTGCCACTTAACGCTTCATCATTTTTAAATGTATGTAAATAAAGGTGACATATTTTTATTGTAAAGTCATTTCGGTTCTATTTTTGTGTGTTCTAACTACTGTGTTGTTAAACTGAACATGCTATTAATAATTTGTGATTTCATGGACCATTTCAATAATCTTTATCGGTGTTATAACAAAATAGTTAAATACGTATTGAATACTTGCTTTAAAAAGGTTTCGAATTTTGTAAGGATTTGATACGCTATCATTACCATCATCAGCATCAGCAGCAGCAGCAGCGTCGTCTTCATCGGCTATCATTTTTTCAAGCGGAAGGAAAATTGATTATTTGATAGTACAAAACAGCGGATGTTTTTGTGCCATTAAAATCGATAGAGTTGGAGTTTACACTTTTATTGCGATAGAATCAGAGTTGAAAAATTGAACTCGAGACTGAATAGTATGCTCCAGACAAATCTAAATACTCATCCATAAAGTTATCTTCACTTGTTACACATAACTCTTAAATTTTGTCGTATCAGGTTGCATCTCAAGTATCATACACTTGTCTCGTACGCGTTCCATCGTCTATTCGAATATCTGTCTTATGTTGTGCCATGTCATTGGTGGCCTGAATACCAATTATGAGGCGTTTTGTTTCATCTATTGCGGACTCATTATAACATGCCACGTTAATTGTTAGTATTATAAACATTATATAGTGAACGGTAAATTTCACTTCAGAAACAATTGTCTATAACATGGTCAAATGATTTTGTATATATTTTAATGTTATGGCGATAGTTAAATTCTGTTGTAAAATATAGTCAAGTATTAATAAATATTGCTTTAGGTGAATAGGGAGAAAATATAAAGAGAAAACTCTTTAATGCATTTTCAGTTTTCTATATGACATAAGATAAATCTATATATCTTCTTTATATAAATCGGCAGTGGGAGAATAGTTAAGAACATCTCCCTCCTCTGTTTCTCATGTGAATTTCTTCATTCTTCTTTTCTTTAGTTACCATTGACGAGATTTATTGTTATAAATATAAATGAGCCGTCACGGTACGCCTGGCAGATGTTTTGTATAAGTTATATGCCTAAAAGAACAGATTACGACAATAATCGGCTATGGCATAATGAAAAGGTAAAGTATTACAAATTTGTTCCATAAAATAATTACTCTTTGTTTATTTTATTACATAAATATTCATTTTTATTAAATACAAAACTTCAACTAAGCACAGGTGCGGTTTGTTTGGCGGCATTTATCAAAGGGCGTTAAGTCCTCGGCGCGTGCCGCTAACTCTAGTATAATGAGTGGCCGACAAAAATATTTGAAACTTATGTTTATACTGATAGGGTTGCAAATGTTTTTTGAGTATTTCGTTAGTAATACAAAGTTCGTGGTTGCGTCGCCACGTCGCGCCAAGCCAAAATCAAGTTTACCCGCGCCTATAGATGTTTCACATCAAAAAATTGGAAAAGTTTTTTTCTTAATGGTCAAAGTTTGAACACTGGACGAGCACCCGTATATATAATTCTTCTATACATCTGTATGTGACTGAACTCCTCTTAAAGGGCTGAACCGATTTTGATGAGATTTTTTGTCTGTGTTCAGGTGGATTCAAGTGTGGTTTAGATTGGACCCAGTAAGTGGCGCTGCGATCTGATCCCAAAACTTTTTATTATTTTCAGGGTAAGACATCGTCCGCTAGACCCGCTAGTGTCTGTATAATTTCATGGATAGGTTTTACAAAAGATATTGACCATTGTGTATTGTCTTTTTATTAAATCTCCCTTACACAGTCTAAAAGGCAAGTCTAAAGTCTCTCATAAAAAGTTTCACTTGTAATTAGAGTTGTCACATATTATACTAGCTGTGCCCGCGACTCCGTCCGAGTGGAACATAATGTAAAAAAACAGTGGCTAATTCATTAAAATTACAATAACTTTTGATAGAGTGAAATTATTTTCAATTGAACGAATGAAACTAAGACTAAATGTTACTTCAGGATATGCTTTATGATTTTTTTGTTTTATCATGAACACAGTACTTTAATAGTGATGCGTGTTCAAGTAAATATACAGGCAGACAGACTTCCAAGACACCTGCCACATATTTTTTCATAAAAATCTAAAAAGTACTGACACGTTAGATTTACATTCTCATTATATGTACCTAGTCTTACCATAAATACTGAAACAAAGGAAAAAAATATATTTTCTATTGCAAATAACATTTATTACTTTTACAGTGTGTTAGTTTAATACATAAATATAAAATGATTTAAAATATAAAAAGCTTATTCGAAGTGGTCTCCTTTGGCTGCAATAGAGTCCTTTAAACGTTGAGGCCAGTTATCAATAGAAGCACGCACTCTTTCCATGGGAAAATTCTTCACTGCCAATCGTACGGATTGTTTTAGGGACTCTAAATTATCATGGCGTTTAGAGCAAGCCGTACTTTAAAACTGACCATAAATCCAGCGGATTAAGATCGGGACTAGACGACGGCCAGTTTTCAGCTCTGATGAAGTCCGAAACGTTCGTTTCCAATCAAGACTGCGTAGACCGAGTGTTATGACCCGGCGCCGAGTCTTGCTGGAAGGACCATTCTTGGTTATTGAACATGGTGTTGTTAAGGGGCTTCACTACCTTCTCAAGAATGGTATTTTGATACACTTGTGCCGATGTTTTGATACCTTTCTCACAAAAGTATGGCTCAGTCACTCCTTCATAACTAATACCCCACCAAACCATCACTGAAGTCGGATAGTGCCCATGTTGTACTCTGTCGACTAATTAGGAAGCTTCCTTAGAGCTTTGAGCATAAATACGGTCATTTTGTTTGTTAACATGTTGCTCGATTATAAAAAATTTCTCATCCGTAAACAAATTTTTTCTGTTACCTCCCTTTGCGTACCGCTTAGGTAGTTGTTTCGATTTTACCACCCTATTCTGTTTTAAATTATCAGTTAAGAAATTACCACTACGTCTCTTGTAGGCTGCAAGTCCTAAGTCACCTTTTAAAATACGCGACATGGTTCTAGGTGTTATCTTCATCTCCCGAGATAAAATCTTTTGCTTTCGGACAGGATTTCTTCGAATTCTTTCCCTTACTGTTTTGACTACCGTTTTCGTACGAACACTACGTGGACGGCCAGATCTTTTTCTGTCACAAACAGAGGAGGTCTCATTGTACCTATTAATAGCCCGGTACACAAACATTTTACTAATACCAAGCCGATGGAGAGTTTTAAATATTGCATTTGGCTCCATACCTACTTTGTGTAATGCAATCACAGCGATTCGGTTCTCTTTGTCACCCCACTCCATTTTTATTTCGCAAAATATTGTACAATGTATTGGCGCCAAAATGAGAAAACTCAATGTATAAATATATAAAAATGACAGATTCCAAATTGAAATGTAATATTTTGTTTATTTTTAATTGTAACAGTATTTACGGCCGGACTAAGTATAGATAAAACGTTGTTTCCCTAAATCAGTAAGAATTTTAACAGTTGATCCTAATTTAGAAAAATATCTTATTTCCTGTTTGCATTAATATCGTACAATTTAATTTATTTTCATATGAAGTATACTTTTTCTTATATTCAACGCTTTAGATTTAGTTCTCAAGTAAAATGTGAGAACCTTACTTATCATCAATATGATTTATGATACAATTAACATATTTGCTTTGAATTACATATAAAGTTTGATTTTAATGTGATAAAATAGGAATTACTTTTGTAAATGTTATATTTTTTATAATCCTTACCACAATGTTTAATTAATGCTTTAATTACATAATATACCTGCCGGCGGGTCGCCATGCGTTACGCCCTAACCATGCGAATGTTCCCACAGGAGGCAGGTGCTATTGTTTCGAGCCTGTTGAATTATTTATGGAATCATTGTGAGAACGTTTTATGGTCGAACGATGTTGTAATTTTTGTTTTCTCAGGATCCACCTTGATGTATCAAGCGTATCTCTCCTTATTAGAACAGTTTTGGTGTTTACATAAATATATGAATCAACTTTTATGAGTTATAGGAAATGCCGATGCTTAGAGCTTCTTTTTTAAGTTATACTTCTTTTGGCGCTTTAGGGAAAAATGATGAGAGTAAATTTTTACGATGCGCGCTCACACCTTCACGAAAAACCGACACCCTGAAGTTAGCTATAGTCAACATTTTGTTTCTTTGTATTAAAACTTTCGATGTATTAAATACCTTTTTTCTATTGTTAGTGTCGTTTTTTCTACAAACGTAGAATAAGGCAAAAGATAAGATTTTTGAAAAAATCTTGTTACGCCCAAAGAAATAAAACTTCTAACGCGTGTACATAAGTACACACACACTTTTTTTTTATTACACCGCTCTTATGTTTGGGAGAGTTGATCAATATTTACTGGGTTAAGTCGAGCGATTTTATGGTACCGTATATGTTTCTCTCCTATGCTTAACATTGAATAGGTCTGTTCATATATAAACATTGTTTTATTTCGACTTGGCAGAAGGAAGTATGTAGGACTATTTGTTACAACATAGTTTATAGTCTAAACGTTATAAGGGAGTTAAACAGTTGAGGTAGGGATCATGAGATTTTGCTTAATTAATTATGGAATTAAGGTAGGCTATATACTTTTTAACTTTTTTGTAGGTTTTGGCGTTACTAGTTTATACTTGTTTCTGTTAGTTATTACTAGTTTCAGTACAAATAGGTCGGCTCGCCCGGGGTAGTACCACCCCCTCACAGAACACCGACGTGAAGTAACAGTGCTTGCATTGTTGCGTTTCGTTCGGTCAGTGAGAGCGCCGGAGGCCCACCTCCTACTCTCCTTTCCCTTCTCCTTTCTCCTTTCCCTACCCCTCCCCCATACACAGGCTGGCAATGCACTTGCGACTCCCCTGGTGCTGCTAGTGTCTATGGACGGTGGTGATCACTTAACATCAGGTGACCCACCAGTTCGTTTGCCTGCATTTGACATAAAAAAAAACGTAAATGACAAAGTGTTCCAGGATGATAAACACACTAATCCTAAAGGGACTAACTCTCAAAGGCAGCTACCGAGACATACCAATAGGTGCTTGGCAACCGATTTTCAACTTGAGGATGCCACTTAGTATGGTCGGCTAGTAAAAAGCCTTACCACCATGCTATGGTTTCATCATATTCACGATGCTTTCCTCCACAGAAAGCTCCCACACAGTCGCAAGGATTTCGACCTACAACTATCGACGCAATGTCTGAATACGCTATCATGTCGTTGACACGGAATAAACTTTAATTATTTAATATTAGAGTGGATAATACAATCATTTTTCACCAATAATTGATCACGGACGTGACATTACAGATGCACATTGGTTTAAATTATTAATACAACTTAAGCAAGTCTATATAACCGTATAATATTCTAGTTACGTTTGCATCTTAGACAAATTGGTGAAATTAATCCCTAGACAAACTTAACACGGTTTCTACGAATTAAATGTGCGGTTTCGATAGTGAAATCACAGCGTCGTTTATCGCTCACTTGTAAGAGTGTTGTGCGTTATTTGTAATAATAATTCTCACCTGAGAATTTTGTATGTCAAGTTTTCAGTGCAAATATTTTTCTACTTTGTTTTCTAAATATTATTATATTTCTGTGATTTTTTTTTATATGTGGACAAAATTATGGCCAGCTGACTCCAAATTAAAATTTGCGTTATAGTAATGACATAACCGATATACATATGTATGTATATAAATATATAAAATTCCCGTGTGCTTGTGTATTCGTTATTCGTCCTAAACCCATAATTGTATTCGACAGACAAAAATCATTCGTAAAAAGACTCTAGGACAAACACGTAATTTAAAATCGATGTATCAAAAAGTCCGTAAAATTAAATAACATTAAAAATCACAGTCCACTGTGAAATTCACTTACATTTAAATGGATTTGTTTAGAATTTATATAGTTTCGTTATTGTCAACACTAATAATAATATTGTATTTATAAACTCTTTTGTATCGAGCTGTAATAAAATTATGGACACTTTTTCAACTTTTACAAGTAAAGATTTGCATCATCAAATAATAGCAAAACTTTCCCAGCTTCAATAACAACTTATACAATATAGCTCATAATCTACGAAAATTGAATCTTTGAAAATCAGTGATAATTTTTTTTTTACAATTGATTATAAACAAATATCCAAACTCACAAAGTTTATTTTTCACTGAATACGTAAAAATTTGTACTCGAAATTCATGACGATATTGTGATTTTTAATGTCATATTAACATATCATATAACTTTAGAGTTGTGAGTGAAAACATTCGGTATCTCACATTTCAAGAATAAATACTTTATTACGAAAGTAATGAGTCGACGTTTCTCTGCTTCTCGCATTGGTATTGTTGACTATTAAATTTAATATCTTAATAATTATGTACTCGTTTAGGAGTATAGCATTTATTAGAGAAAACTGTTGACGAGAAGACGTCGCCTCTGAATTGTTACGAAGCTTTCTTATTTTAGAAATTAAAAATGATTATAATACTTGTAAATCAAAAAGACGTGAAGAATCTAGATTTAATAGCCAGCAGATGGTCGCAGCTTGGTTCTCTTGAAAATCGTTTTATTTGTCGGACATATTTTATCAGGATTAAATGTCGATTATCTTTTATTTTTAATGTGAAACATCTACTTATATGGCGAGGGTACACTTGATTGTTGGCGTGGCGATACCATGACGATACAAGCCGGGGCGTGGCGTGTGTGTGTGTGAGACGTGGCGACGCGATGCCATGAGCAAGCGACTGTGCTCTTTTGTTTTTAGTGTATTTTGAAACAAATTGTAATTTTTAAATTTTGAATTTTTTTTTTTTAATGAATATTTATGTAATAAATAAATAAACATTATTTGATGGAACAAATTTGTAATGCTCTATGAATATTTTCATCATGCCATAGCTGATTCCTGTTGTAATCTGTTCTATTATGAGTATAATTTATACAAAACAATTTCGATGTTCCACGTCTGCCAGCTAGGCGTCCTGTGACGGCTTAATTTTTTTTAATTCTTTTTTTTCTCGAAATGACTACGCTATTAGCCTAGCAAGGCCTTAAAAGCTTCACCGGACTACTTTTAATTCTAATTTTTTCATGAATTCCAATAACGGTTTTATCAATTTCTAATAAGTACAGACATCTAAGATTTACATGCTTATTATATGTATAGATATGTTACCCAGATTTTGGAAGTTCTCCACCTGTTAACCAAAGTCTCGTTAAAATATGTTCTTAGTTCTCGTTTTATGGTTCGTTCTATGGTTATTTTAACTTCAGTCATGTTTGTTTAATACTTCTGTGAAGAATAAAGAAGTAGTTATTAATATACCGTGATATTTTATATGTAACCACGATTTTATAAATTCGCTTTCATGCGTGTCTGTTAAGATAGAAGTTTGAGATTGATTTTGATAACTTTCTAACTAGAGCTTTGTAGCTTTCTTAATTTCCTAACACAGCACAGAAATTAATGACCGTTTAAGAGAATGAAGGGTTTTCTCTCTCAAACGTGATCACATGTAAAGAAATTGAAATAAAGCCGAAATCTCACATACAACACTAGGTAGAGGAACATTCATATACCTCAATCCGTTTTAGATTCTTTCTATAGATATATTTATTAGTCTGACCACTTCGTATTTTTTAAATTAATTAGCACTAAGTAGCGTATCTTTATTGTGAAAATAAATATTAGGTAGCTAACTTTTGTATTATTCAAAATTGATTCGTAATTAACATCATACCATTTTACACTTTATATTGTAGTGTACATGTTGTAATATCTATTGACAAAATCGAAGCGATGCTTCCCGTGCATTCAATTATCACGGAATTCCGTACTTTATATAAAAAACCATGATCATCATCTATTTATTAATAATTATCTTTCAAATGCGTTTCTTTTTTAGAAACTCGACTAGTTCCTTATTCCGTTCCCACAATCGTTTTAAATCTGTTTACAACTCGAAACAGAATCGTTCGCCTTTCTATTCTTATCAGCGTCTATTCTTCAGTTCGTCGTCGTGTGATTTTTGCTTTTACATTCTATATTATTATTTCAGTTATGATAACCGACCGCGGAACATTGAAAATAATCTTCTTTATAATAATTGTGTTGCCGCAAACTGCTTGTTGCTTGTATCTCTTAGGGTTGTCAGAACAGTTTCTCAATCGTATTCTATCTCTGTCTATCTTTTATTATGTTTATTATCTATTGGCGAATTATGGTAAAATAGCTTAAAAATATTTTCCATGACAAAATACATAAATGTGCCAACCTATATGATAATCGGTCATACGATTTTGGGTGTACTTACGAGGAAAAAGAGATCAAAAGAATCCCTTTGTAGTAAGAAAGATGGAACAAAATAGTTTATTGGAATCAGCAAAACAATTACATACATGTGAATAAAAAAAGACGCCCAACAATTGGCAAACCCATTCAGCGAATATATTGCAGTAAAGTAGTACTGCAGCTCTGATTTTCAATGTGAGCCCATATACTATATGGACGTTCAGTCGGTCATATTAATCTAACAAAATTAAAAGAACAGGTCTCTAAGTTACAAAAAATATGATTAAGGTATAGGTATATAGGAATATAGGTAGGGTAGGTATATAGGAAATATAAATAGGATTGAGGTTCTTTCTATTGTCTCTCATCAATTTACACATTTTTAATATGGAGATTTTTGAAGTTATACTTCTATTGGCGCGTTAGGGAAAAATGATGAGAGTAAATTTTTACGATGCGCGCGCACACCGTCACGAAAAACCGATACCCTGAAGCTAGCTATAGTCAAAATTTTGTTTCTTTGTATTCGTTGTTTGTATTTCTTTGTATTAAAACTTTCAATGTATTAAATACCCTTTTTCTATTGTTAGTTCGTTTTTTCTATAAACATAAAATAAGGCGAAAGATAAAATTTTTGAAAAGATTTTTATTTTGTTACGCCAAAGAAGTGTAACTTCTAACGCGTGTACATAAGTACACACACCCTTTTTTTTACAGAAATTGCTCACTTCTCGTAATTTTTTTCTAAAATTTTCTTTCACCTGAACCTTCTCCTGATTATTACAAACATAACGAATTAGCCAATTAAGTGTAGCCCTTTTTAAGTTCTGCCCATACATATAATACATTCAATTGATTACTATCACTACATAGTATAAAATAAAGTTCTCTGCCACGGCCTTCTGTCTGCCTGTTCGCGATATACTCAAAAACTACTGAACCGATCTCCATGTGGTTTTCACCAGTAGATAAAGTGATCCATGAGGAAGGTTTAGGTATATAACTTGTCAAGGTTTTTTGAAGTGAAAACTTCTTTCAGTGCGTTGAGCGGTATTTTTGGCAGCAGATAAATTTGTAATTTCGCGTCATGACGTCCTACGTCAGCATTACCGGCCGTATTGCACTTGCGCGGCTTGCGTCAGACTAGCGACGCGTAGTATAGGGGCTTCCGTACATATACGTGATATTGATATTTTGCAGCACATCATACGTTTAATTGATTAATAGACTTTATAAAAATGTATATAAATATTGCTCCGAGTGCCAATATATATGAAAACCACACTAATGTTAATAATTTCAATAAACAAATTCTGAAATTTAAATATTGTCATTCACACTATATTTAATATGAAAATTTAAAAGAGAACACATTTGTTTAATTGTTTTGAGTTTTCACTTCTGTCGGCAGTCCTTGCGACTGCCTCGACCTTTTTTTTAATTATCAGGGCGAGACAACGTCCCCCGGGCCCGTAAGTTTATATCAAAGATATAACCTTCGCTTGACAACCCTGAACTAGTACGAAATTACACTTTGCTTACGATCTATTGTTCTGTGAATCCGTTTTCGGTTCGCTTCGTATTCGTAATCTGATATTATGACCTTCTGATGAGACCGATAGTTGTTTTTAATAGGTGAAATTGACTATACGGAGTCGGGTTGTTTATATGATTAACTATAATTTTCATACTTCTACTTATTATGTAATGCACTTAAACGTGACCCGCAGATAGTAGTCACCTTTAAATAAGCCGTTGTTTTGTTGTAAGCGAGAGAATTGTTAAAGGTCTTTGCATACGTGTTATATATATAATATACTATCGGTATCCCGCGACTTCGTCTATGTCGTTTATTATCTCAACAGTTTTGTTACATCTCAAAGGGATGTCAGCGTTTTCGATAAAAGCTCCCAGGCGGCTTGACTTTTTCCGACGCTTCCAACATTTATCGTTATATTTCAACCGATTTACAAAAAAATATTGACAAATGATATACCTAAACCTTCGTAAATGACTCTATTAATGAAAACCACATGAAAGGTCGTTCAGTAGTTTTTGAGTTTATCGCGAACAGAAAGACAGACAGAGAGATGCGGTGCAGGACTTTGTTTTATAATATGTGTAGTGATTGACATAACGTGGTTTGTTCACCATAATCTAAACATATTTGGTCGCAACTAGTTTTCCCCATTTTGGATCATTTTTGTTTAATGATGACGTATCAGTAATAAAAGTATAGTATATTTTAATCTAGTTAGCTTAGACACAAGTTCAATCGTTTGAAATCCCTATGATTCAAAGTAGATTCTTATGGTAGTGACTGCAAAATTTTGTTATGTATCTCTACCTCTTTTTTTTATTTCATAGGTAGCAAACGAACAGGTGGGTCACTTGATGTTAAGTGATCACCACCGTCCATAGACACTAACAACACCAGGGGAGTCGCAAGTGTGTTGCCTGCGTATGTATGGGGGAATTGGAGGAAGGGGGAGAGGAGAGGGTGGGGAGGGGAGAGGGTGGGGAAGGGAACGGGTGGGGAGGGGAGAGGGTGGGGAGGGGAGATGGTGGGGAGGGGAGCGGGTGGGGAGGGGAGGTGGGCCTCCGGCGCTCTCACTAACCGAACGAAACGCAACAATGCAAGCACTGATACTTCACGTCGGTGTTCTGTGAGAGGGTGCTACTACCCCAGACGAGCCGACCTATTTATGCTGAAACCAATAATATCTTCAGCGTGGCTCTATCACCTACAAAAACCACAAGCAATGTGTCGTGTATCTTTGCTACCCATTATTATATCCGACGTTATTTGTATTGGGCATGGTCGGATACTATACGTTGGAATTAAGGATACATGTCACATTAACTATGTATTTTATTAAAATACTAGCGGGCCCGGCAGACGTTGGCCCGCCCTGATTATAAAAAAATCCTTGACAAATTATATACTAAAACGTTCCTCATGAACCACTTTATCCACTGGTGAAAACCGCATGAAGATCCGTTCAGTAGTTTTTGAGTTTATCGCGAACAGACAGACAGACGCGCTAGGGGACTTTGTTTTATACTATGTAATGATTGTGGGGAAACATATAGCACACAAAGATTCATGCCGCTCTAAGGAAGTCCGCACATATGTAAAATTGGTAAAGCGGCGCTGATATATAAACTGTGAGCTTGTTGCTGAATGCCCTGATATACAGGAGTATAGGCATGTCTTACGACACTGATATATCTAGTTCTGACTTGACATAAAATACTAGGATTTGCGCAAATAATAGTAACCACTAATGATCATAAATCAATGAAACAATAAGTTAGAAATAAGGGAATTAAAAAAAACTGATGTTTTCACATATCATTATTTTTCTATTTCTATTCGTTTCTTGAAGCGTTTACGGTGTAATATTACATTCGATTCTTACATCGAATTTGAGTAGTAGGTGAAAATCCTGACCGTAGAATGAAAGCAGTATAACTCCTATTCATAAACATCGCCTAGCAGCATTCTCGTGGCTACCCTTGTTACTCTTTTTACTGTATTACTCAGTCAGTCAGTCAGTATTACTCAGTCTCGAAAACACCGTCACTTACCATCACACTTAACAACTAACCGGGACTTCTCTCCGATTATATTACCACATAACAATTAGTAACATATAGCAAATCTTAATTAAGATCGAAATCGGTTTGTCACTTCTTCTATACATATAATAAGAATGTAAATTAACGAGTAACGTAAGTAAGGAGTCTGTACTTTTCCGATTTTCGTGAAAAAAATAGTTGCAGGGACCAGTAATAAAATACATTTCTATCATTTTTGAAAATGTCTGTCTGTCTGTGTGTTTGTATGAATACGCATCACTGCTAAAGTACTAGGTTCACAAATCATAAAGCATATCTTCGAGAATAACTTAGCCTTTGTTTAATTGAAATCGGTCCACTCTATCAAAAGTTATTGTAATTTTAATGACGACGAGGCGTAAGTACGAGAGAAAAGTAGACAAGTAAATGGACTTAATATACGACTTTATTAATCACTGTTTTTAAAAAAGGTTCCACGCGAACGAAGTTGCGGGCACAGCTAGTACTTAATAAATGTCAAATTATGAACAAGTACAGATTAAATGGCATCAGCCTCTCATAAAAAATTCTCACAGAACTTTACGTTCGGTATCCGTGAGAAATAAATTTACTAAAGGTATCTCTAAAAGCAACGATTTATAATTAAATCGCCATCATATCAAACTAATGTATAAAACTAGATAGCACGACGACCAAACGAAAATGAATTTAATCACGGACTAATAAGGATATGGCGTGAAAGTGATATGTTATAAAAAATCACGAATAAAACACGACGTGTTATTATATTTCTAATTGAAAAAAAAAACTCATTTCCGATCACATATCGACCGCAATAACGCATTTAGAAAGTTATTATTGCCATACGGAGCAATAGTTTTCGCCGGCAAGGTCATAGGTTCGAAGCGGTCCGAGGCGGCTTCCGTGCCTGACCGTCATTACGATGGATACGCGGTCCGTTTTCACACACACGCGACCGCTGTGAGAAACTGTTACATCAGATTTACTGTACATTTTGAGTTGACCAATTAAATAATCGCACGCTGCGATACGATTTTGCTAGGAAAACGACCTTCGGAGGTCGTTATGTACGTTAAAAAAAAGTCGAGGCAGTCATAAGGACTGTCGACAGATGTGAAAATCAAAAAAATGAAATAACTGTATTTTCATGTTTCTCTTTTGTATTTTCATGTTAATTATAATGTGAATGACAATATTTCAATTAAAGAATTGGTTTATTGAAATTATTAACATTAGTTAGGTTTTCATATGTATTGGCGCTCGGAGTAATAATGATATACATTCTAATTATATGTATTAATCAAACAGATGTATTATGAGCTGCAAAATAACAGTATTACATGAACACAGGACCCTATATTACGCGTCGCTAGTCTGACGCAAACCGTGCAAGCGCAATAGGGCCTGCTTACGTAGCAATGACGCGTCAATAAAATTATCTCCTCCCAAAAGCACCGCTCAACGCGCCTTAAGAAGTTTTCACATCAAAATTTGTTTCAACATAAATCATGGTAAAGTATTCCACATTTATAATGATTATTATCAGTGTTGCCAAAGGTGTAGAGTACAAATCGTATTTGTATTATTTGGGAGTTATTTTGTATATTTTTAGCGGATACTTTGTACTTTGTATTTTAAAATAATAATAGTGGATTAAATATATTTATGACAGGTAGGTTATCATTGTCCTGCAACTATGTATATCGTTCTCGGACAAATTTGCACAAAGTTAAATGTATCATTGGTTGCGGAGTTTGCTACACAGTAATTGTATTCCATCTAGTAATTTTTTTCTGCTCTTATTATAATATTTCTGAATGGATTATTGATAATTGTATAGTCTATAACCGTACCTTTTTATATATTACTTTACATTTTTTTAAACTCGAGTCGTTATTAATATTATAATAATGGAAATGCTAACATTTATGTTCCAATCATATCAAATTTATTCCATATTCATTAAAAACAATTTTTTTATCTTTACGTAATAATTTTGAAAATAAATTAATTTCATTATATAATGAGAATGCAAGTATGAAAATAATAATCATAGTTCCAGGAGTGTGAATAATAATTTTAGAAATGTTAATTAACGCGCAAGTAAAGCGTCGGAGAAGTTCCAGTTGTGACGCAATGACGTAAACGCTATGGGAATTAGTTCGCAAACCGCAACACACCGCCGCGCCGCGTACAACTTTCTTTAAGATCTACGTAGAAAGGCTTCCCTCGAGCTGCCCTATATTCTGCGACTCTACAAATTAAGATTTGAAAGTTCGTCCACACCTGAGACGTTGGAAATTGTAATAGCTATGTCTATTACTAGACGACACATTGATTTCTATAAGGAATAGGAAATGTATACTTATAAATGAAATAAAACTACCAGATTTTATCTGGGCCAATCTCGTCTTGACGATTTTGGACCGATGATGGCTTAGTTGATAGCGTGTTCTGACACAGCGTCGATGGACGTAGGTTCGAATCTTAGCAACTGGATTGGAGTTGGAAAACGTCGTGAAGAAAGCGTAACATACTGGTAGGTCTTTTTCTAAGTCCGCTTGACTACCTACCACACTCAAGCTGAAAATCTGTCGTTAACCACCTGTTGGCGTGTGCTGGCAGCTGTACTTAAGAGCCAGGTCCATCCACGCTTAGCGTGTATACCATTTTAGGCCACACATTTAGGACACATTTAACATCAGATGAGTTTGTGGTTAATATGTAAAGCCTATAAAGAATAACAAAATAGCTGAGTCGATTTTGACGAGACTTCTAGTAGTAGAACACTTTTCAGATTATTATAAAGACTAAATGTGATTTGACTTTTCCATAGAGGCTTAGCTGAAAAAGAGGTAAAATATAATTGTTACTAAGTTAATAGTGGTTAACTGTATTGATAAAATTACTACCTAAAATAACTTTAAAAGCACACTCCATAATTAACCTAGATATAACACATGAAATAACAAAACCATTTACACCAAGAACTAAGTCACAGAAACTAGCTAATAATAAATAAATATGTGCATTCGTTATTAAATTACGTGGAATTGCATCTAAAGCTTCGAAATTAAGTTAGAAATTGGGAGCACCTCATCTATCTTTTACGTTTTATGGTGTAGAATAATTAATATGGTGAATTATTCGTTCATTCATAAAGAAGCTTAAAATGCAAATAAACGTTAGCAAGTTATTCCATTGAGAAAATTAAAAATCGATTACCGTTACAGTGAACGCTATAAACCGTCGATACAACTGATAACAACTGTAAACGATACCGCACAGCTAGTGATAATGCGTTTGAAAAGTATAAATTAGCTAGATATAGTTTTATAACTTGTTTGATCGACAGATTTTAGATAGCATCGTTATATTTGCTACTAAATGAAAGCAAAATAGCGCAAATTGTAACTGTTTCAGTAGCTACATCAAATTGTTGGAATGGAAATATTTGTAACAGATGGCTAAGAAGATTATATTTTTTTAAATAAAGGGACTAATCACCTGATTACCAACCTATCCGAAATATTGTTAGTGGAAATACTAATTTGTGTCCGCGTTCATTAGCGACGCGACCGCCACGTCGAGGTGCGGTCGGAAATCGATACTGCTCGCGGCCTTGAGCTACTGCTATCAATGTAAACAAACGTGCCTGTTATCTTATCACCATCAGAGCGATGCAATTGGGTCGAGTGACGAAACACGATCTCTGTTTTTGATGATACCTAATTGGATAAGTTATGTTAACGTTACAACGTTATTTGGCAATATCCTACAATTTTTATTATCACGCTGTATTTTACGATATCAATAAAAGTGTCTAATAAATTGGCATAGAAATTGAAGAACAACTAGTTCTATGACGTATTTAGTAAAACCTTTCACTTTAGGATTGTTTATGTTTTAGTCCTTGGGTTTTATAAGTAAAATCTGATTAGGTACATAATAATAAAGTGCTAGAACTACCTTCACGTATGTTTTAAGTGAAAACTATCATAGTAGTGTTACAGTCTAAAAAGTTTGTTTGGGTTCTTCAGGTGTTTTAAATTCGTCTTTTTATTGCAGAGTAATTCATTCATTCCCCTTAGAGCTGGTTTACTGGTTGTAACTAACTCCTTAAATACAAACCTTAGTGTTGCATATTTGTAAGTTCATGCCCGTTATTGTATATATTTGATACAAGTGTCATATATTTTTACTTCTCTTTCTCTATGAAAGTCTGTTTCTTTGTAAGTTTGTCTTTCAATGACGCTGGATCTGAAACTGAGTTTAGAGAATATTCTGAAATGTCCTCTGTCGGTAATTTCGGCAAAATTGGTTTAGTTGCCTTAGACATTAGTCCGGGCATAGAACAGATATTCCAATTTTATTGATGTGTATAAATTATTAATATATAAACTCGAATGCTCAGTAAACTTAACGTTAGTAACGCATGATGACGAACAACAGCTAAGACAAAATCATTACATAGTATAAAACAAAGTCCCCTATCGCGTCTGTCTGTCTGTTCGCGATAAACTCAGAAACTACTGAACGGATCTTTATGCGGTTTTCACCAGTGGATAAAGTGATTCACGAGGAACATTTTGGTATATAATTTGTCCAGGATTTTTTTTATAATCAGGGCGGGACAAGGTCTGCCGGGCGCGCTAGTATTATATAAACACGGAAAACATTCTACTACTCCTAAAATATTATGAACGGGAAAATTTATGGAGATAGACGGATGTTTGTTACACTTTCATGCAAAAACTACTGAACGGATTTTGCTGATACTTTATAGTAATATAGCTAATACATCAGAATAACACATAAGTTATAATTTATAAATATATTAGATAATTTTGCTAAAATATGACAATAAGTATCAAACAAGCTTGAAAAAATTCTGCCATCTGGCAGATAATTCTGCGTGCGTTGCATAAATCATTAGAGTTAGACGAAGATAATCTGTAATGCTATAATCTTAAATAAGTAAAAATCCAGTGGCATGATATTTGTCCACGATGAACTCGGAAACTACTTAACCGATATTCAAGAGAGTTGGCATTTATGTATTTGGTCCGACTTGAGACATAGGATAATTCATATTACTATTGATAGTCTCTATATTTTTTAAGTATAGATGAAATTATTGTCAATGCTGATTATTGTTATTAATTGTAAGTTTTATCAGTCACGAACAGATGGCGCTTTAAATTAGTTTGTTGACAGAAAACTATAAGACCGACTGTTATAGATATCTCATAGATGGCGCCATGTTTTAATTTTGAATAATACAACAATAAATTAGCCATGGCCGGGTTATCTAGTAATATATACAAACGCAGATGAAGTCGCGGTCGGCCGTTAGTATTTTTATAATGTTATGCGTATGTATGTAATGTAAATTTAATATGTGAAGTTTATAACGCTCCCGTTTCACGTGCCGGTATTGTTACCGCTACAAAACAATGCCTTTGTTGAAATATTTAGAATTCGCGAACTAAGTTTTGTTTTGGCAAGCGCGCTTATTTCACGTCTAGTCCAAACATTCCCGACAGAAATGCTTTTTGTTTATGCGGTGAAATATGAACGTGCCTAGTTGTGCTTGAAAAGTAGTAATGTTATTCGAGTTGCGTTCTTAGTATGTATCCAATTCAGAATTAATTGCGATAGGTATAGGATATTTATATTTATCCACGACATTTAACTAATGCGGTTATAAATTATATTAATTTGCACATAGATGTTTTATAGTTGTTGAGTAAAATGTTATAACTTCGATTACTGCTTATTCGCTACTGTACTTATACTGTCTTAGAGCGCGCCTTTTCATTCGATTTTTCCATGGAGTTCCTCAGTCGATCGTACTTAATGTTTCCATTGAGTTGTTATGTATTATGTATTACGTAATATATTAACGGGTATTTGGTATTGCATTACTTGGATTATTATTATTATTAATTATTACATTATTGGTGGACCGGTGGGACTCTCCGATGCTGGCTCGCTGGATACGGCTACATGCAGTCATACAGTGAATTTCCACCATCACCGGAGGTTTCACTCGGACTTGCCACTTAATGTTATTACTTATATACTGTGTTCTGTGTTTTTGTTTATAATTTATTTTTCTGTTTTATTATTATTACTAATACTAATTTTTTAATCCTGTAATTGTACCCACAAATATGGATATAACGATGAGTCTGAAATAAATGATATTATTATTATTATTATTATTATTATTACTCCACACTATTTTATGGAAATTTATTCGAGGCACTTTACAGACTTTTCTGTTCATCAAGTTAATAAAAAACACCTAGTTAAGGGATGTACCACATTTTTAGTTACATTTTAAAATATAACAAAAACTACCTATTAGAGGGGTGTGTACCCGTATTTTGGAATTAAATTCTAAAACGTAATAAAACCTACTTAGTCGAGATGCGTATCAGACTTTCTTCGTTACATTCTAAAATGAAGAAAAAGCTACGTAGTTGAGGGGTGTACCAGATTTTTTTGGTTAAATATTAAAATGTAATAAAACCTACTTAGTCGAGTGGCGTACCAAATTGTTTTGTTTGGTTTGTAGAACACTGCTAAAAACTAAATATGTTTAAATTGGTTTATCTTCTAAGAATTATTTATATCAGTACCACCTATGTACAATGTACGGGTACACGAGTAGTGAGTAATAAAGTAGCATTCCTTAAGAACATGTATGAATAGCTAAATCTTTGGAATTTTCTGTATTACCGGTAGATGCGGTATACAGATAATAATTAATTTAGCAAAACAGGTATAACGTGACAACACCGAGATATGTGATAAGCGTACTTGTATCTCGTTAGAAAACTGTATGTAGTGACACAACTGTTTAATCTAGACCAGTCATATAACCTGATAAGGGAATTTAACCCAGACACTTAGATGCGTGTTTGAATCAGACGAATCCGAAAACTCGGTCACTGACATCATCACAGATTTAAAGAGTTTTTGTGGCCGTTAATCTTTGAATTTGTCCTGACCGTAACATAACATTAGGCCAAAAAATGTAATATGCTAAATCTAGAAGAATTTTGACAGAATGTTGCTGCCAGGTCTCACCTAAAGGGATTTTTTCTACTTAATAGTTGTACCTAACCAGGTATAAAACTATCATGACACCATGATACGGTTACAGCATCAGTTATCATAAATTTATGTCGTATCTTTACACTAGGCGTTAAAATTATAGCTATTTTAACAATATCTTATAGCAGTCAAATTATATGTAGCTATCATTGCTATTTCACAGGCGATAAATAAAAACATACTATAGGCAAAAGAATAAGAATTATGTAGGGTATTCCTATACGAGTGGCCTTCTTTGATTCTTTAATACTGGGGCCATATTATAATATAAAAAAAAAATTCTAACATAAATGCAATTATGCAAATTCGTTGAAACTTTATGAAAAATAGCAGGGAAACAAATTCACAATAATCATATGTCAAATTATTTTTCATTTCATATAAGAATAACAGTGAAGTGTGATGTATCTTGTAGCATAGGTCACACTATAATCATACCATGTTTGTTTGACGCTTATATGTTTTTACCTTTTTAAGAGCGAATAGATAGAAAAATAACGTTTCCTGCGTGAGTGACCCTTCGTTACTATTCTATTCTTAAATATTTTTATTATTTGTTAGGATATCCGGTATAATACACAAGTTCTGTGAAATCCATAATGCGGGGTTAGCAACGGGGTGCACTTTTTGGAAACGGAGTCTTGAAAAGCAATCATATTATGTATGGTATAAAATTTGAAATTATGTGGAAGGAAAATTACGAACAGCTCACGTTAATATTGCATTTATCGAATTTCTTATTAAGCACCTACTGCTGGATGTACACAGACAAAGCGTTGATGTCATTCCAAGTCGCGTGTGAGTATAAAAAATAATACACAAATAATTCCCTGAACAGATAACCGTCTGACAAAACGTAAACTGATATTTAGGCGTTTCAAAATAATATGATGTCACCTATCTCGATTGCGTTTAGCTGATGACAAAGTCGGAAAGGTCATGGTCGCTTATAAGACTAGTTAAAACTTCTATGGATTTATTTGGATAATGTTACTACTACCGAAGCGACTTTATAAAACATAAATGTTATTTCGCAAGTGTCCAAGCGATTTAGACACTGCACAGTAATCACTTCCTGTTCATTTTCTTAAGCTTTAATATTAATAACACCCATCTGAATATTCATGGAAATGATTTGCTGTGTAAAGCAATTTTGATGTAAATTAAAAGGCCGATGTAAATAATTGGGTAAGGATTAATACCATATAGATCAGAAGCTTTATAACAAAAAAAAAAACAAATGATTACTGTGGGTTTTTTCTAGGAGTAGATATATACCGTCAAAGAGTCTTCTGATTGTATTTTGATGCATAGCTTTAGATTATGCTAGCGTCTGAAGAATATTTCTACGACTTCATTTTAATACATCGACTTTTTGATAAATGTTGTAAAAAGCGATCCTAACTACATCTGGTATAAATTCATGAAGTCTGAGAGTCTAAATAGAGTAGCCCGTCAAACGTAGCCGGTGTAGCGTCGATAAGCGCATGAATATTTATACAGCTTGACATTATAAAAGATCGAAGACCTGATTACATTTACTAACTGCAATACAAAGCATTGTTACATATATATGAGACATCTTTTGTTACACTATGTCGATGAACTAAAGAATTAGAACCCATGTTTCAGACTTAGTAAAACCAGTAATAGTTTTTTAGGTAATAGTGTTAGATTTTACAATTTGCCGGACTGTAAATTTAAGCGTCACGTCAAACGGGTTTTAGTGTCAAAAGGATATTATAGAGTGGATCAGTATGTGAACGATAGTGATGTCTGGAATTGTCTCCTGTCTGTGCATCCACTAAAAGCTATTGTATGATGTATTGGAAAAATATGTTAAAAAAATTTTGTTTTCCGATCCGGTGGTAGTCTTTGACGTTCATAAGTGTCTTATTAGGGCCTAAACTGAATAAAGTATTTTTGATTTGATTTGAGATCAAGTTTTTTCAAATAATCTACTTTCACTCTACTAAAGGCTTGCAGAACATCGGCGAATCAAAGGATCGCGGTGCATCTTAAGATATAAATAAGGAATGAAGAATGTGACCGTGATTCTGATAAAGCATTTCATTTACAAAACTGTTGCAGTGGTCCATATAAATTCTAGATAGACTAGATTGTACAGCTCAATAGAGCAAATAGCAGTTTAAATCTCGCAATGAACTTTTATGGACTCGGATTCCTTATTGTTGTGTTACAGTGAGTTTCTACGGTATGTGTTACCTAAACGGGTGTAATTAATGTTCCGTCGTTTCAAAATATTTGCTTGTAGATACCGACAGAGTACTGTGCAATGATAGTGTTTAATTGAATAAATAGGGGAAGGGCTGTCACTAGTCGCAATACCTCTTATATAACTCTTAACTCTCGCAATGATAGTATTAGTGACACTCTATGTTTGAACTGTGTTCGAATCGTAGATTTTTTTAAATCATATATCCATTTTTTTTATAAACTATGGCTAACCAATTCGCCAATAGACAAATGTCTACCAATAATCACTTTAGTTATGTCGAACTCGTGAAATGTATTTAATAGTTTCAAGACCTTACATCATAGAATTCATGGCACACGACAGCCAATTATTAATTTTACATGTCAGAACTATGATTAATTTTGATCTCATTGCGGTGAGGTTTCATAACAACTCTAGCTTTGTACATCAGCACAAACATCATAGAAGTTATAATCAAAAGCGATTACGTATATTTAAACTATATCGTCCCACGTCTCATAATCAAGGTAGTTTTAGTACTTTTCTGGCTAGTTACGGTTCTCGAAGTTGAAAATATGGCACCTATTTTTGTTGTTGTACTCGAGCACTCGATTTATTTTCCAACACTGATGTATTATTAACGGAACTATAATTGATTCTATCTTCTCACAACAGTTTTTGGTCAGAAAATTGTCATATATATATATTTAAGCGGCACCCTAATGCAAAGCGATAGCAGATATGGCTATATATCGACTTAAAGATGGTAAATTCAGTTTATATACCAGTAATAAAGAAGCCTTAGTAATATAATCATAGTGCTTCCGCTCTCTGTATATTACATATATTATTAAAACTCTCGTACTTGTTAGCTTCCATTGTAGAAATTTACATTTGAAAATCTATTTTGCCCATTTCTACCATTGCTCTACCTTAGTAAATTACGTTATCAAGGAGCGGTTTCGATTTTAAGAGTTCTGCGTGTACTAGGATTCAAATTCTTAAACCTTAACAATAACCTTCTCAATTCTTAGTAAAGTGTGGCGATTATAAATCCGAGGTTTGTTTTGAAGATCAAAATAAATGATAGTAAAATTGATTGCAATCTTATTACGCTTACAATGAACTAATGAGGTACTGAATTATAAAGAAATTATACACTTATTTTAGGTAATCATGAAAACCATATCGTGGAACAGTCCCCATTTGGAACATGAACCTTGTCTATTGGTATATTTTTATGTGTAGTATTTGTCTGTGCGTATATACAAGTGATTCGATGTCTCTATATACCCGATATATTTTAATCTACATAAGTTATTATCAGTTTTTTCAGTTTAATTTAATTTTGTAAATAATAATGGTGAATAGTTATAGAAACGATTTTTGTTTATAATGCTTAAGCGTATTTTGAATTTAAAGCGTAAAGTAATTGTAAGCGTAAAAAATTTGAAGAAAGTAAAGCGTTTTTGTCACTTTAGTTACTAAGTTTAAAATTTAGGACAGGGTCAATTAATCTTCTTTTCATCAGACGCACTTTTAGTGAATTGATGCTTTTATTCACAGCCTTTTTGCGTGGCCCTATAAGATACATTTTTTATCGCTTATTCTCCAAAAGTCTAATATAGAAATTTCTAGAAAAATAAACCCGCTGCCAATGTCAATTTTAGATACGTGTAGTTCATTTCAAATATGATTTTCACGTGCCGATAACGTTTCTCAACGTAATCCAAACTGTATAGTTTTATAATAAAAGTTGTGTGATTTGTTGGATGTGAGTATGTAATGCCATATGTGTTTTAATGTTACACCAAGATGGAATTGTCACGACTGCGGTCTCTGATGGGGTGAACGCACCGAGTAAATAAGTTCTTTCCGTTAAATTATACATCTTTATATGGTATCGTAATCATTTCTTCTGAATTATTTATTACGAACGTTAAAAGGTTCTGTAATTACGCTTCGCTTTCTGTTGTCATGTTGTTCGGTAGTTTTTTTAAATGTAGCTCGGCAAAGTGACTCTACTGATGGTAAGCACAGAACAATTTAAAAACAATGGCGACCACCTAGAGACAAACTATCCATCCGGTCGCCGCTGTCATGCCGACCTGCGTAAGTAACTCGTCACGTTATATTTTACGTCAGTGAGTTACATTTGAGAAAAAGTAATGAAGAAGCTCTCTAGGCCCGATGTCGTATCGAAACGTTAATTGGCTGTTTAACAGAGATTTCCAGAGTTTAAGTTAAGCACAATCTTAACGTTTGACTATAAATTTCAACCCAAGATTGTGCTAAGCAAGCACTCAGCGAAGTTTTAGCTAAGCTAAGGATGAGCTTAGGCTGAGTACGCTCTATATATTTCTATGATAGATATAATAAAGATTGTTTAAATGGTCTCCGTGGAACTTTTATTTTCTCAGTTCTCTATACCAAATCGGTATCTCGGTAATATTAATGGATGGATGGATACCTACAACAATGACATTATCTATCAGATATCCATGGTGGTGATGTAATAAAAAAATGTTATTATTGCCTGGCCAACATTCTAAAATGGAATCATGGGATCACAGAAGGATTGATCACAAATATCAATATTTAGGTTAGCAAAGTTAGCGGTAGTATTGCTCAAAAATTAAAATGACGTGTAGTGAGAGATTATGGGGGAAAATCAGTTGCGCTTAATTGATCTTAGGATTACAAATATTAGGAAGTTGTGACTATTCTGTCGAATATCATAACTTTAAAATCCAAATATAATCTCTTACAAATATGGCTACTAAAGGCTATTCATTATTAGTTGATAAGTGCATAATAGTTATATATAAAATTAATCATCCGGTAACTACAGACCCCGTTCATTATTGAGCGTCTGTTCATGAATAGCGGGCAATTTATTCTAGATATTAGAATATCTTTATTTATAAATGTTACCTAGATTTTGTTTTGATATTCTACGCAGTATATCTTATTTCTCTGAAATATTTTGCTACGAGTTTAATCTTCTGTTATATAATATTACTGTTATTGAACGCTTTTTTAAATTTTCCTTTTTAAGCATCTTTCTACTAAGATCATGATTCTTTATTCTCACCTAAAGTATATTAGTGTGTAGTCTATTTAATGTTTACTTCATTTAGAGGCCGCCTCTGTATTAAGCACATTACACAAAGGGCACTTGGCTACAACGGATATGGAATCAGCAACTACCGCAATTGAAATTAGAATAGCTTCAAAAATAAATTTTTCAGAAGTAGAGGGTAAAAATACCCAGAAGTAAAGTTACAAAAGGAATGCCGTTGCATTATCGACTGCAAACGATTCCAACATGACAAGCCTACGCGAAAGGCAAGTCATTAAAATTTTAACCTGATTAACTCCGTTCCTTAATAATGTATTTTGTACAGTTATATTATTAAGGAGAGTTCGACTGTTGCGAAAAATTAACGTTTTTCTTTATTCTCCACAAATATATTCGAAAATAAATGATGACCGCGTGACGGTTCGCAATAAAAATAGGAGGTCAATAGCATTCCGTACGGACGTTTATTAGCGTGACAAATTGCGAAAGTAATTCTCTTAAATTATCGATGATTTATATGTGAAATTGTATGAAATATGACAATAGACTCTACACATCTCCCTTCGATGATGATGCCTTTACTTTGATCGAGATGTATTACAGGTAGGTATAGATAGATGCTCATTAAGAGAATTGACAATACTTTATCGATGAGCAAATATTCTTGCAAACAGGCAATATTTTTATCAAAGAATAATACAGAGGATTACAATAGGAGTAATATAATTAAAAATAATATTCATTTTGTTACTGGAAGTTCCATTTTATGGTAAACGATAGTTTCCAGTGTACGAGGTTAGGTTAGTACTACCATACCTTGTGCCGGGTAGAGTGTTGAAAAGTGTTCCTGTCCAGTAACCGAAATTAAACAACGTCGGGCGCGATCAGTACTTGAATGGGTCACTGCCTGGGAATTCCATGTGATGTTAGCTTTTTCAGGCAGAGTTCGCCGTTGCTTTTGAGAGAAGCATGAGAGAGGAGTTAGCTTTCCTTGAGGTGTGAGTCCCGTATTTACTATCTTCGGGAGACCTAGACGCGTGGCCAGGGAAGCGGGTTATGCTAATCGTGAACCCGCGATCCTGGTCCACATACGTGCTAAACGGCGGGGGGATTTTTAGTCGGTAGAAGTCCCACATAACCCTCACGACGTCCCCCGGCGCGGTGTTAACCTTACATTTCCCCTCCTATAAAAAGTACTAACACACTATGTATGGTATTTATTTGTCTAACGGCTTATCAGATACAAGCTATTATCTAAAATTGTAATTAATTAGCTATGGCTTATAAACTATTACTTCTCCATCTGCATATGAAATTTGTCGCCAAATCGTCAACTGTTCGGAACCGGTCATATGCGACCATGAAATAATCTGTAGGTCAGGTGGCGGGTCGTCGACCCCAAATTGTGACAAGATCTGCCGGCATCTCGGGGACTTGTCGCGAAGTTAGTAGACTGTGGCGTCGTTTGCCCGACTGCGCTCTACGTCAATCGAGCTTACGTTTTGGGGCGGAACAATTGCAGGAATCTCTTTATCACGCTACCCTCATCAGCGGAGAGGTATACTGAGGTTGTTGTCGGTTACTTTCTATTTAAGTTTTCGAAAAAAAAAAATTATTTATGAATGTATCATGTCTATTAGAGCTTTTCGGTTATGAAAATGTTTAGGTTAATAAATTTTACATGACTGTGCAAGATTCTGGCATTAGGTACTTCAATGATATCTAAATATAAGTCATTTGTAACCATTTTAATTATCTAGCGAATATCAATGTTTTATACATCATGTTCAGTGAGCAATAAAAAGAGTTAAGAATGATATGAATAAAATAAATATAGAGGAACAATTTCATACACGACTGTTTCATTTGTAGCTAAGATAGCTTGTCATATTGTAACTGAACAGTGAATGTAAATTCAAACAGTACTACAATTATCAACAAGTAAAATTTACTATCTCTGCGCCAAGAAAGCTGTCAAATCAGGCCAAAGATACTTGCTACATATTATCTAAATGGCTCAGATCACCGAAGCGGCAATAGGATGATAACATTGTTGGAAGACTCGGTGAAGAATATGTATGCGATGACACATTGCGAGATGGAATAACGAACTACGCGAGATGGTGGCAAAATAATACAGTCATCAATATTTGGGCTCAGTGACAAGCATTGGGAAATATCAGTCGGAGATGGAAACTGGCTGATATTCAATTACATATAAAAAGCATACAAACATTACATGTTTCTTGTAACATCTATATATATATATATATATAAGAGATTCCCACCTATATATTGACTCATCTCGATATCTCTGGAACCATAAGGCGTAGCGACTTGAAATATGGTAGGAATATTCCTTTCACCGAGTAGAGGTCAGCTAATAACGGATTTTACGAAATTCCACCCACAAGGGGGGTTGCGGGGGGGTAATCAGGGCGGGACAACGTCAGCCGGGCCCGCTAGTTATATATAAAATAATTAAACCTTATATTAGTATGTTAGTTTATTTAATGTATTTTATTTTTAATAATTATTGAACACCGAAATTAATCAAAGAAAGTTAATTTTATGTAACAGTTGCATACGCGGAACTGCAATCACAGCTACTCTAATTAAGTTTTATTTTGTTACAGATGACAGCAGCCGCGAGGAAGTCGCTTCCGAACAACAGGTTTGTGTTTCCTTTTAACTAACCGAATTAAATACATTTGAGCTTTAACTAGGTATTTCTTATATTAAAGATCTTGTTATTCAAGAAGTAACTTGAATTTAGTATTTTTTCTGTAGACACTCTCTTTTTGTGGTATGCTATTATGATGTTGTTTACTAATGCTATTTGCTTCCACCTAACCGTTTTATAGATTTTTCAATCTTGCTAGAAGGGTCTACCCATTTTTAATGTGAAACTTATTACTTTTGACCAGGTGTATATTTAAAAAAAATATTTAAGTTTGCGTTCGTATTGTGAGCTAAATACAATAACCGACTCGTTATCTCAAGAATGGACATGTTAAGTTTGAAATTGCCTCAAAATATCGCTGGAAAGATTTACTTTTGTAACGAATTATTACTAGAATTTATCAAGTTATCTCCTGTCGTAATGGAAGTAAAGATAATAGAAAACAAATTAAATGTCTCTGAGCATTATTGTAAATTAAAAAAAAGGATCTAGAAAATTATATTATTCACAGTTGGTGCTGAAATTATTTTCCGTCATGTCTATTACATTCACATTTCCTTTTAAGTATGGCTACTGCTATTGATTCGTAAAGCACATTTAGCGGTACTATCAGACCATGAGATCTACCCGTCTGTTATTTATTGGACATCCACCGTTCAATATTCTTTAATACCAATGTCACGTCAGTTATCATTACATAGTATAAAACAAAGTCCCCTACCGCGTCTGTCTGTCTGTCTGTTCGCGATAAACTCAAAAAGTGCCCAACGGATTTTCATGCGGTTTTCACCGGTGGATAGAGTGATTGATGAGGAACGTTTTAGTATATAATTTGTCAAGGATTTTTTTTATAATCAGGGTGGGACAACGTCTGCCGGGCCCGCTAGTATCGTATAATTTCGAGATGTGTCGAGATCGTGAAACCGCTAAATATTTCTTTTTCATATTCATAATCCAATGTTAGTGTTTTAATTTCTGTGCAAGAAATAAAATAGAAATCATTATTATAGCACGCTGATGTTAAGAAATCATGAATTTTATGGGGTATTTATTTTGCGTGTCATACTTACTATAATCAACATAAATTTTGTACTCAAAGCTAAGCACAGTAACAGAAGATTAATCATAAATGACATTTATAAGTTACAGTATTTTATCCTGTTAGAGTAAAATAAAAACAATTATATTTGACGGCACGGCCTGGTAATGGAAAACGTTTGTAATTATGAAATATTTGCATTTAGTCCTTATACTGTTAGGGGCCAATAATTATTTTCTACGCTATCCCGTAATTAATCGTAAGGATAGAATTGTCGCTTATTTATCTTTATTATATTTGAATCTTAAAAAACAATGCGATCAATAATCTACAGGTTACATTTAAATATAAATATAATTTGTATATTTTGTACAACTTATTGAGACCCAAGCACATTTTGTTTCGATTAATTCAAATACGATTCCTATGTGTTAACAGTATTTTCTAATAAATCACTCAAATATTCATATATGATGATCGGCTATAATAATAACATGAGAAATTCCGCATAACTTTTATATAACACCGTACAATTGCAACGAGTTCTCAAGGATACAAGCAATCTCGGTTCAATCACATCGTTCCACGGTGAATGAAGGGCAATCCGAGTAAATATCAAAGCCCAATGCAATATCGGTTGCTTTACGTTTCGCCCATCGTTTTAGATTTGGTTAGGTTATGTTCCAGAGGAACCGAGCGGTGGAAATAACCGGGCTGGTGCCAGCGCGGCTACTTTTTGCGATAACAATCTTGTAGGGCGAAAGTGAATCGATTGTAGTTATCGACGCTGGATAATCGGTATCGTTTGTTGTTCTATGTGGCCGGAGAAAATATGGAAGAGAAATCGATAATTATTATGATTTGGAATCGATATTATGATAAGAAAATTGTTAAGGCTTACTGACGGATAGCGGAAAGTTTCGAGGGTTTGGTCTTGAAGAATGAAACGCTTCCCGTGCGTAATATAGAATAGCAGCACTAAATTTATCGTGAAATATTATTCCTTAAGTTAGTTAGGGATGATATCGCCAAAGGGATCTCACATCGCGCAATGATTGGTAATTTATACATATAAATAAAAACAAAGTGCTGTCATTTGTCAATAATAATTGTCGAAAGGGCTGGACTGATTCGGATGACACTTCGGGCAGTGAGAGCGCCGGAGGGCCACTTCCCCTACCCTTCCCTCTTCCCTTCCTCCTCCTCCTCCCCCCAAACACAAGATAGCAACGCACCTGCGACTCCCCTGGTGTTGCAAGTGTATATGGACGGTGGCGATCGCTTAACATCAGGTAACCCACCTGTTCGTATGCATCCTATGATATAAAAAAAATACAATTACTAAGAGATAAGATAATAAAATAGAACTAATTATATAATAACTTAATAAGTTAAGCAAAAAGAACATGAAGCTAGTAAATTGAAAATTGTAGTTCTGAAATGTAAAAGTAAGTTACCAAATATATCTATCGTGTGGTCTTAATTTAGATCTAACCTATCTCTCGAGAATACTACACTTTTTTTTGACAAAGGTACACTATGTCATTTTTTTTGCCCCTGACAAAGTGTACGCATAACTTCATTATAATCAGTTGGGTAGTTAATGTGTAAAAACGTAAAACGTTACGTACAATTAACACGTGAAAAGTTCTACACCTTATCTTGTTTGAATTTCGACTATTAGAAGGTCAGTAGTTCGTTGAAGTAGTCGATTCGAAAAGCTTTAAGACTAATATCGGCGATTTATATAAATATATATATTTATTTTTTAAATAAGAAACCAGAAGTTCAATGCACAGTTACCCGATGCGATTTAGCGTCGAATGACAAAACGAGTTTGCCGAGTGTCGTATTGGGCAGACGTATCGCAAGAATCGAAGATATATTTCTGCAACGGTAAACATGATTTTTTTATTATTTCCCAGTGTATGCGAATTATGCTGCGTGTACAGGAAATTATTACGATTCACTTGTATTTATTTAATTGTTTTAGTACGCTAACTCTTATAACACCAGAGAAATACAGGTACTATACAAATAGTATTTCTTTGGCAATCTATCTTCTACATTATTACTGCCATTGTTGAGTAGGTAATAATATTACAAGTCTCTTGTGATAATTTTAATATTTTAACAAGATGGCGGCCCCCTTGTTAGAATTTTTCAGGGAGTTTTTGTGGCGTCTCAGAATTCATGTACCGTGGTATTATTTCCCATCCACTTCACTTGTGCATAATAATCGAACTATATTACGTAAAATACCACCAATATTACTAAATACAGAGTCAAATAACACAAGATTTTGAATAAAATGTAAAGTGCACGTGACATACTAAGATCCCTCCAAAAAAAAGGCCAATTAGCATTTATTAATACACATTCGATGTTAAGAATTTCTATACGTATTTTTTTATTAATTACTAGCTGACCCGGCCACGCGTTGCTGTGGCTCAGATATTATAGATATTATATCATTACATATTGATAAGAATTCATAACTGTTGTTGATAATATGACTAATAAACTTCACTTAACGATTTAAATTATTTTTTTAATATATAAAACTACTTTTTGTGTCTTAAATATAAAAGTTAGAGATATGCTGCCGTTGACTTTTTTGTAGGCTTTATTAAGCTCTTCAACTTTTCTCTAGAGCTCAATCATAAATCTCTCATCGTTAAGGTGGTTAAGGTTTTTTCTCCGACTTACTTTGCAAATCTGACTACTACAAAATAGTCTTTGCATTTTTCGGGTAAATATATAGCCTATGACACTCAAAAATAACGTGGCTTTCTATTGGTATAAGAATTTTCAAAATTGATTTATTAGTTCCTGAGATTACCCCCTACAACCTTATAAACTTTACCTCTTTATAATATTAGTATAGATTTGCTGTTATTATTATGTGCGAAACGAAACGAGATAAGAGAGTCAAAGAAGGAGTGTGCAAGGGAGACGTAGAGTTGTAAGCAAGATGGCGGATACGACGTTCACAGCAAAGGTTGGTAATAGGTTTCTCATAGAAAATAGTTTACCTAGGGTACATCACTTCATCTAGAAAAATATGCTGTACTGCGTACGGGTACGAAGCGAAAAATGAAGGATTGATTAGTTGTATATGGCAATTAAAGTGTACAAATCCGGGGACTACGCGTTTTATTTGCATAGATAGCTCTTAAGATACCATGGCTTAAAGTTATGTTTCTCAAAGATCATATACGCTCGTAATAATTTTGCAATGCGTTACAAATATAGTCATTATTAAAGAGATACTCAAATTATCTTTGTCATATAATGGCTTGTATTTTTTATTCATAACCTTTTGTCATTTGACCCTGTACAGTAGAATATTGCTGGCATGTTTCGTAATATAGTTTATCTTGAACAAATTAACTGTGTGGGAAAAAGCAATACGGGCTATGAGTTCTGAGATGTCATACATTTTCTCGAAAGTTTTAACAAGGGGACCATCGTCTTGTTGGAATATTGAAGTCATCACAAGACATTTCATAATAAATATATAATTTATATTAGCAATAACATTCTTTAATAAATATGATTGTTTGCTGAAGTAGCAAGAAGAAAATAATGAGCGAGATAGCTCCTTGGTCCGAATATAAATCATAAATATTTACTACAGTACCCGGCTTTTGATTTGGTACGTTGGGGAAAAGACTGAATTAGTTGGCTAAGTTCGATTTCGCATAGCATTATCATTTTCTATCGCAACCATTGTGCTGTCTCTCTCTCCCTCTTCTCCCCTACGTAGCAAGTAAAATTTCGGGTATTGTATATGCAATGATAAGATTCTTATGTAATGTCTTTTTATTTTCAAACGGTGCCGTTTTAGCATTTGCCAGTGATAGATCATAATGGAGGTTCAGATGAATTATATTCTGTAATTCTTTACGTCTCTCATATCTGAGTGTCATAGTTATTTTGAGACGAATCGACGTTTTCGCGTATGGTGGTTTGAATGCAGTTTTATAAAAAACTAGCGGGCCCGGCAGACGTTGTCCCGCCCTGATTAAAAATAAATCCTTGACAAATTATATACCAAAACGTTGCTCGTGTCTCACTTTATCCACTGGTGAAAACCGCATGAAAATCCGTTCAGTAGTTTTTGAGTTTATCGCGAACAGGCAGACAGACAGACGCGGTAGGGGACTTTATTTTATACTATGTAATGATAAATAAATAATGTAAACTTTTTCTCAAATGTCAGATAAATAACACAAATATCTGAAACTATATTGATAAATCTCTAGTCTTGTATATGTAGTTTTGTGATAAATAAATAACATAGGACGATGGTTCTGAATCTAACATGAAAAAAATATATTTATTTGGATTTAACTCGGAAACAGCGTAAATCATTTTTATCAAATTTCATACACGGAAAGTATACACTGCTTTATAGTTGATATGTTATCTTAATATATATATTTCTTGTGTGCGTGTGTATGTGACTGAACTCCTCCTAAACGACTGGACCGATTTTGATGAAATTTTGTGTGCGTGTTCGAGTGGATCCGAGAATGGTTTAGATTCACAATTGGACCCGGTAGGTGGCGCTGCGGTCGACTTTTAGGATTTTTTTGTTTTCAAGGCAGGACAACGTCCGCCCAGTCCGCTAGTAAACTTATAAATAATTTCTTTAGAAATCGTAAAAAAATACATTACGAATTTATTTTAATTTATTCGCGACCATTTTTGATAAAATTTTGTATACCGGTAGAACATGTCATCTTATCGATAGCCTATAATAACAGTTACCTTGAATATTAGTAAAAATGATATTAGTAAGTTAAAAAATAAAAATATCTCGATCGTAATTAAATAATTAATGTTTATTCTAATGGTAATAATTAGTTAAACACTCGGTTATTTATTAAAACTACTTGAAGCGGCGTGTAAATTATATGTATTATTAATTTAATAGGGTTTCCATGTCAAAGCGATGCGAAAACCAGTCTCAGCAGTAACCTGCGGTAATATACGAACTCGCCCATTTGATACGGGTTCGACAATTTCCTCGGCTGAAGCCGGATTAATGAATAGTAACGGGTCGTACCCATTGACGTCGATGTTATAACGCTTTGCTAGAGTTTTCACAGCTTTAGAGATGCCCTGATATGAGTGTTCCTAAAATTCGCAGTCTATGTTGTTATTGGTGATTACAGATGAACAAGAGATTGTCCAGTAGAAAATATGAATCGCTTCAACGGTTTAATATCAGAGCAATTGTAATGTTTTTTGAAGTTATACTTCTTTTGACGCGTTAGGGAAAAGTTATGAGAGTAAATTTTTACGATGCGCGCGCACACCGTCAGGAAAAACCGACACCCTAAAGTTAGCTATAGTCAACATTTTGTTTCTTTGTATTTGTTGTTTGTATTTCTGTGTATTAAAACTTTCAATGAATTAAATACCTTTTTTCTATTGTTAGTGTCGTTTTTTCTTTCTACAAACGTAGAATAAGGCGAAAGATAAAAATTTTGAAAAGATTTTTATCTTGTTACGCCAAAGAAGTATAACTTCTAACGCGTGTACATAAGTACATACACACTTTTTTTTTAAACAAGGTAATGTTAAAAACCCTCCCGCAGCGTCAGTGATGCAAAGTAATATATAATTTTGTTCGTTTCGTATAAATTTACAAATGTTTTAAAAACCAAAGCTTCCGTAATTAATATGACATCAGAGGTAATGAGCAAACCTTTTTGTTATGTTTTTCTGACATTGTGAATAATGAGAGATGGAGATGAGGTAATATTATTAACGGTTGCGTTGGCCATAGTGTAGTTGTTTCCTGAATAAAATTACTTCCGGCGCCCGATGAGCGCTCAGTCGTTAACAAAATGAGCCTAACGTTACTATAATAATACATATATAAATAGTATTAAATTTTTCATATATTTCACATTCACCTTACGCCTCATAATTATCACAAAATAACATCTATGCAAAATAAAAGTCATAGGAAAGTTGTTGTGAGGATGGTTAGAGCGCAATGTTTCTGCTCCCATACTGATGTACGGGAAATATTCTATTGAACAATCTATGAACCATAAAGAACGCTACAAAAAATATAGCCCAATATCTTATTTATTGAATAAAAATATCTCATTATTTGATTCTGATTGAGACTGAAACGCTTGTTTTGAAACTCAAGAATATCTTCATAATGCTGTCCTGGGAGATTTAGTTTCCCTTTCTGTTATTAATCTTTAATGATAAATATTGTTATTATTATCCTATGTCTCTCCAATGCTGGATATATCTTCAAGGGCCGTCGTTGAGCCCGCCTTTCTATTCTACGTATCTAGTAAATTCCAGTCTAGGTAGGTCTTCGCTACTTCTTACAGGGAGGCATCGCAGACTTTATTTACGTAAACGCAACCTCCTCTACAGAAGTCGTCTTCCGACAGGCAGTTGACTCTTTGGTATGTAAATCATACCAATGAAACTTATGATTTCAATTCTGTTTAGACATTCCATAGCATTGTCGATAGTCTCTTGAACGCCTTTAAATCTGTGAACTCATTCAACAGCATACTAATCAATTAATAAGAAAATTATATATTTGTGTAAATGAATACTAAACTATAAAAGTAACGACGAAGAAATTGACGGTTATATGTTTAAATAGAATTATAGAGGTCTGTCTTTGAGCGCGCATCACTAAAAAACTCCTGGATAAATTTCGATGATTTTTTTACTTTTACGTCTTAGACATTTGGTTACTTACTTACTTAGGCTACTAAAGTTACAGTTATTAAAGTTATAAGAAACTACAATTTTTATAAGCAGTAAGCGTTTGGCGACGTGTGTTTTCTTGTCGCGGAGAAGTGAGGGAAGCGGGAATATATTTATAATATATTTCCTCTAAAATATATTATTAATATAGTAAAAGACGCAGACAACGTCACAGGTATTAGCTAGTTAAAATAGATGGCTACTATTTTAGTTAGACCGTATTTTTATTCTGTTGCGGGTTATATTTTTTTTTTTTTTTTTTTTTATATCATAGGAGGCAAACGAACAGGTGGGTCACCTGATGTAAGTGATCACCACCGTCCATAGACACTTGCAACACCAGAGGAGTCGCAAGTGCGTTGCCAGCCTGTGTAGGGAGGGGGGGAGGAAGGGAAGGGGAAAGTGGAAGGGGAGGGGAGGTGGGTGTCCGGCGTTCTCACTGACCGAACGAAACGCAACAATGCAAGCACTGTCACTTCACGTCGGTTTTCTGTGAGCGGGTGGTACTACCCCGGGCGAGCCGACCCATTTATGCTGAAACCAGTAATAGTTTCAGCGTGGCTCTACCACCTACCAAGCGTGGCTCTACCACCTACCAGCGTGGCTCTACCACCTACCACCTATATTTTTGTATCTCAAATTATCTTGCAGCAATAAGTATTATCTTCCATTAATTGCTTCAATTGTAATATCATTGAGAACATTTTAACCCTGATCCTATTAATGTATTTGCGGTCTATGTTTATCTAAACCTTCACCTCTTGTTTAGTCATCGACTGTAACAATTTCTTATCTATGTGTTACATTTTTACAATCAATAGTGTTCATTATTTCTATTTTAAAGGTACGTTTATGTTTTTATTTATCTATACTTTATACTAATATTATAAAGAAGTAAGGTTTGTGAGTTTGTGAGTTTGTGGTGTTGTAGGAGGTAATCTCAGCAACTACTGGTCCGATTTGAAATATTCTTTCAGTGTTATATTGGTCATTTATCGAGGAAGGTTATAGGCTGTATATCATCACGCTAAGACATATAGGAGAGGAGCACCGATGAAGAATGTTTCAAAATCGGGGTTATTTTCCTCTTGAGAGCTTCCGCTGCGTGTTAGCGTTAGCCCAAAGTAACTAGTCCACGCGGACGAAGTCGCGGGCAGAGGCTAGTAGTTCAATATTTTGAAATATAAGTCTCTAATGGAGCTAATTTTCTCACATGTAACATATGAAAGTGTATATATGACCTTTCTCGTCAGGAACTCGTTATAAATATGATTTTTTTTACAAATTAAACACAAGATTTTAGAGTCGGAACTGGTTTGGATTATTTCAGAAAATATAAATAGGTGAACGTAAGACAGTTCAGTACTTTTTTTTCTATTTGTGAATCGATTTGTTTACTAGCTGTTGACGAGCTTTATTAAGAAGAAGAAAATAAGAAGAGATTGGAAATAGTTATTTTTCTTCCCTATCGTCGCGGAGTCCAAGGGTTTGTTTATTTACAATTCTCTATACTTCACGATCCTTACGTCTACAGTGTACAATATTTAGATAATAGACAATAGAGTTTTTGCCGTTTCCAAAAAAAATACAAAAGGAAATACAAATAACAATATCTATGTAGGTATAAAGACGCGAAGTAAAACTCTATATTATGACTGAAATAGCGTTGTCCCGCTCTGATAATAAAAAAAACCTTGACAAATTATATACCGAAAGCTTCCTCATGAATCACTTTATCTACCGGTGAAAACCGCATGAAAATCCGTTTAGTAGCTTTTGAGTTTATCGCGAACAGACAGACAGACGTGGCAAAAGACTTTGTTTTTTAAAATTTTTTGAAAACTTTGACACTTTTCTGAAAACTTTTAATATTTGTTCCCAATCTTCTTTATATATAAATTTCTTCTGTACGTGTGTATGTCACTGAACTCCTCCTAAACGGCTGGACCGATTTTGATGAAATTTTGTATGCGTGTTCCAGTGTATCCGAGAATGGTTTAGATTCACAATTGGACCCGGTAGGTGGCGCTGCGGATGACTTTTAGGATTTTTTTTATCATCAACGCAGGACAACTTCCGCCGGGCCCGCTAGTATTTTATAAAATTTTGTACACTTTCCTATTAGTATACCTTAAGAATATTTTCAGATATTTCTATCTTTACCACATAAGATAAGAAAATTGATATGCGTAATGATACACATGCTGATATTTAGTTAAGTATTGACAGTTAATGATTAATATTTGCTACCGATACATGGTATTTACAGTAGCTCATTACTTGTTTGAGCAAATAAGCTAACTGTCTGGTTAATGCTTCTCAGTTAATATTGAAATACGCATGTGTACTGTGTAAATAATGGTATCGTATTCAGATTGCAGGAATCGTTCGGTGACGCTATAAACACTGATAAGCACAAACAAACGGTTTATATATAAAAATATTATTATTAGAATATCGGTTTCAATAATAAATTTAATGTTTATGAATAAAAAGAGCTACAGATTTGTATTTCAAAAGTTGATTGTTTTCTTTATTATATCCCATTAGGACATGCTGATTTCGTTTGTTTTTATACCTCATAGCTTTCAGAGTTTGACCACGATTTCATATGATGTTAAATTACGATGTAGTCTAAGAGACAGAGTACTTTATATAAATAGAGGTATCACTCAATTTTTTCAAATCAACGCCTCCAGCGTTACAAGTCAGAATTAATATCTGCTATATGTATATCTATGCATGTGTAGAGCGGTACTGCCTAGGTTGTACAACAGGTTTTAATTATTTATGTTTTATAACGAAAATATGTCAATCTAAGTAGTTCTAAAATTAACTATGTTTATTATAGGTGGAAATAAATTAATATATACTTAAAAAGAAAGAGGAGTATAGAAACGTTATACGAACAAACTGTTTATTAACCTTTTTAGAAAAATATACGATACTATATACATACCTATATTGAAGCTAGTAAGACTGCACAATACTGTTAATAATGTTCCTGTACTAGGAAGATATACAGTTTAGGAATCCTTGTTATTTTTTCATAGCCTTTGTTATCTTATTTATATAGAAGAAATAATAGTTCATGCCTAATTCTAAACATTTTACGGAACGTTTTCATAACGTCCTGTTACTTTTTACAAACATATAGGTTTATAGATTGCAAAATACTGTAGTAACAATTTTACTTCATTGACTGCTTATTAACTACTCATACTATAAAACAGGTGCTCGGTACTTTGTAAAATCTTATTTGTAAAAAGGCTGATCACTAAATTAATATATTCGGCCAAACTTGCTCGATATATCTGAAACCGTTGTAAGGTCACCTCTCACGTCACCTCCAATGTTAGAATTGTAATATCAACGGCTGAATTTTTTCAAACTCGTTTTAGCATCGCGAACTCGTTGCGAACTATCATTTCGTACTTCATTATACGTGTCATGAGTTCTAATGATGCTTAGAAATAACTATTTGAATAATTTACGTTTAAATCAATAACGTTTGTTGCTCCTTTTAGAAATTTCGAAATATTTATTTTAGGTGCGTATCTGGATATATAATCATTTTGTATTTTTGAAGTTATATTTCTTTTGGCGCGTTAGGGAAAAATGATGAGAGTAAATTTTTACGATGCGCGCGCACACCGTCACGAAAAATCGACACCCTGAAGTTAGCTGTAGCCAACATTTTGTTTCTGTGTATTTGTTGTTTGTGTTTCTTTGTATTAAAACTTTCAATGTATTAAATACCTTTTTTCTATTGTTAGTGTCATTTTTTGTACAAAAGTAGAATAAGGCGAAAGATAAAATTTTTGAAAAGATTTTTATCTTGTTACGCCAAAGAAGTATAACTTCTAACGCGTGTATATAAGTACACACACACTTTTTTTTATATCGGTTTCGTAATGATTTTGAAACTATGATGACTTAGTTGATAACATGTCCGGACACCACATCGATGGACGTAGGTTCGAATCGTAGCAACTGAGACTGGACTTTCGGTGAAGGAAATCATCGTGATGAAGCCATATTATGGTATGGTGCTTTCTCTAAGTCTAACTGGCTACTTACCACCTTCAGGTCGAAAGTCTGTCGGCAAGCACCTGTTGGTATATTCCCGCAGCCGCACTTGAGAACCAGGCCCCTTCTAGGTTGGGCGTGTTTACCATCCTAGACCACATCGCCGTTTAATATCACATTTTAATGTGGTCAAACGATAAAATCCTATAAAATATTAAACAAAGTAATAGATAATTCATCGATTATGGACTCAAAAAGGCCTGATCGCCACTTTTTAGTGGGAACGTGTCTAGGTTTTCAAGTCAGTGAAGAAAAGGAAGGGATGCTAACCCTCATTAAGTTATAAACTTGAGAATATCGAGAATTTCGTAAAAAAACGACACAATCTAAATACTAGAAACTGTAACAAACTGGTTGTCCCACGTTTTAGACTTAGTAAAACCAGTAACAGTTTTTCGGGAAATAGTGTTAGACTATACAACAAAGTCCCGAAGGATATTACCGATTTGCCGGATTGCGAATTTAAGCGCCATGTCAAGCGGGTTTTGGTGTCAAAAGGCTAGTATAGAGTGGATCAATATGTGAACGATGGTGATGTCTGGAATTAACTCATCTCTGTGCATCCATTAAAAACGTTTGTGACATTTACCTAATATATTCTAAATATTATATATATATCTTAAAAAGATAAACCAGATCGAGTTTCTTGCTGGTTCCTCTCGATGACTGGGTTGTTTTCCGAACCGGTGGTAGCTTTGACGTTCATAAGTGCCTTCTTAGGGCCTAAATTGAATAGTGTTTTTGATTTTGATTGATTTTTGATTTTGAATAATTTACATGAATAGAGTTCCTCGGTTATGGTGCAATCCGGATTTCCTAGCGCGATTAAACTTGACATACTTTTGGTATTTCTGTCACGAATTTGCTAAGTATGTCCTTATTACTTATTCGTTATCGATTTCGAAGTATCGATTATTGTTCTAACGGTAAGTAAAGTGTTTTCAATTTGGAAACTTCCTGTGTATATAACGTTTGTTAAACAGATTATGAATTAATATTTACCTGTAACAGTTCTCGGACTTTATCAAAATGGGCACATTTCTTTTCTAGCTAAAAGTATGACTTTCTTATAAACCTCTTTGAAGCACTCGTGTGCTATGAAATAAGTATAACAAATTTTCTATTATTATTTTTATGTCCTAGGAAGCAAACGAACAGGTGGGTCACCTTATGTTAAGTGATCACCACCGTTCATAGACACTAGCAACACCAGGGAAGTCGCAAGTGCGTTGCCAGCTTGTGTTTGGGAGAGGGGAGGAAGAGGAGGAGGGGGAAAGGGGGGGCTCCGGCGCTTTCACTGACTAAAAGAAACGTAACACTGTTAGTTCACGTAGGTGTTTCTGTGGGTCTGGTGGTACTACCCCAGGGCGAGTCGATCCGTTATTGCTGAAACCAGTAACAGTTTCAGCGTGGCTCTACCACCTACAGAATTAATGAAAGATGCTACAAATTCGGCCCACAGTACAATGGTATTTGTAAAACTACTAACCATACTAGAACACTAATGAATATAGTTACTAAAAGCAACAGTATAACCGAACTTATCTAATGATAATCATGTTCGATTGTTGCAAAACTCAGCGCGCGTCGTAACCGTTAGGAGCTTATAGGAAAACTCCAAGAGGCTGTAGGGTAGCTATTCCAATCACAGAAACAGTTATATTGTTTTTACCATTATCAAAGAGTCTATAATCAGTACCGGCCATCGATAATGGATCTTCGCGAAATGTTATTACCGAAGATGTAACAAGATTAGACAATAACCAATTTATTTTTTGTGTAGATAATTGCCTCTTTGATTTGGACTAGCCTAAGCCTCGAACTAGTGGTATATTATATGCCCGAATGCGTCTTAGAGCGTGTCTTAAAGTGAGTTGTGAATATTAAAGCACCATAAAATATATCTCAATATTTTATATACTTCTGAACAACATAGTACATAGCACTACTTTACCCTGATTGGGTTAGGGTAAACGTATATATTAAGGATATTTTATTAAAGATGCGTGATATGAACACAACAATGTTGGAAAAAAAATATATAACAAAACAAATAATGCTTTTATACATGATTAGTGGAAATTTAAGCTTTGGCCTACCATTATCTCATTGTTGGTTTTGTAAGCGTAGTCAGGTGTCGTTTCAGCACTATCGAATTCAAAAGCAATGTCATAGATTTTTTAATATGTAAAAATTTTTCTAATATTAACCGTATTAATTCGTCAGTGTTTAGTATTAATAATGTTACTAAATTTTTACCTTCGTTCCTAAAGATCGCTCTCACGGTACTAGCCAGTGCACTATTGTCAATTCCTCCGTCCCCTGAGACAGTTCGTGACCTTGTTTTGTCTTTTAATGTTCTCTGTATAACATATAGATGCTCGATTACTGTATTTAATGTTGTTGTAATACTTTTGTTTTAAATTAATTCTAATATTTACATATGTATCACTTTTTCTATTGACATTTTAGTTGTGTTTTCATTATCAAGTTGTTGTCCCAAATAAATTCATATCATTGGTTTCAAACAGCATTCCAAACAGATGATTCAATTTACAATGAATATTGTTTTAAGGTTTAATTTAATCTGTAGGTTATTTTTCCTTTTTTTCGTTTCTCAATTTTTATGCAGTTATAGATAATTTCAGGCATCTTATAATTATCATGCTTTTATGTAACGTTTTATTATTGATAATAAGTATCTAACATGGGGCAGTGAACTTCGGAGCGTCAATACAAACGAACGGTTAGCCTTGACCGAGCGCGCGCATTCCGCCACGCGCACTGCCTTCCATAGCGTATTATTTGCAAATACTATTGAGATCAATTGTATTATGTCAGCTAGTTGTTTATAGTCGACCACTTTTTATCGTTTAATTTGCAAGATCTACTTCAACTCAATAAAGACTAAGAAGTTTAGTTTTATGGAACTTTTAATGAATCTGCGGTCTCTCTGACTTTTGTTTTTAAAATGTATTGAACTTTGGATTCATTTTATTTCCAACGGCTTAGGTTTCATTCCTATTAATTATATATAGCTATAGGTACTTTAAATAGTGTAATTTATTTCAATATTGAATTACTAAATTCATCTTCTTACGAATAAGTTAATTAACAACGTGCCTAAAACCATGTCGTGTTATTGGTTTAAGTTAATTATCTATTTAACATTTGAAGGTTCATCAATATACGTTAGCTATATATAATAAGTAGTTTGATTTTAAATTTTAAATTATAGCTATCAATAATATAAACGATGTTATGAGTAGAACGTTGATTTAAAATAAATGAAATATTGTTATTATATGTAGAAAAGTTGAAGATTCCATATTCTCTATAAGATTTTACTAAAACTCGACTAATAACTAATTTTACTAACACTTCGAGTTAAATTTGGCGATAATTTCTGCAACGGTTACAGTTCTGTAACTTTTCATATATTAAAGGATTACGATATACGATAGGGGTGTAAGGGGTGTCCAATAGCATCATAAGACTTAAGACACCTTTTTTTTAACCAAGAGAAAATCCTACATTGGATACTCCTCCCATTGCCGGGGGACAGCGGGAGAGTTATATCGAACTCCTACCGACTAAAGACCCCTGGGCACCCTGTGCGCATATGTGGATCAGATTTGAGGGTTAGTGGCGACCTCACCTGCACGTGGCGAACTCTGCTGAATAACGAACGAGGCAATGGTAAAAGCGGGGTGGTAGGGGTTTACAGCCTCACTGGGTCGCAACCACCATGTATATGGCGAAAAAGCCCGTTATAGTGATTTTCTTCTTCGGGTCGCGTTTCGGGATCAGCCTGTGCATATCCAGCTTTTCGCAGGCCGGCATGATAGCGGTGACCGGCGAAGGATAATGTGTCACTTGGTGGTCTCCATTGTTTTTGGATTGTAGTGTGCTTACCATCAGGCATAGTGCAGTCATTTTGCCGTGCTACAATAAAAAAAATACATTTCGCATGCTCAAAAATTCACATTGTGTTTTATCGCTGAATGCTGTAACATGTTAACATGATATCAATGTAATAAGTATGCATGTTTAGCTAAATATGATATCGAAATTATATGCGCCGCTTCTACTTAATTCATGCAAGAGATGCAAAATGAAATTTAGTCACTACGAGTCGTTTCTTCAAAAGCAGAATAGATGGAGGTAACTTGTTAAGCAGAGAGTAAATACGTTACAAGAATGAAAGTGTGTGAACTAAATTATAACCATGAACACATAGACTTCATGTATATTTGGTTCATTTAGGAAAAAAAAATGAAAGGGTTTTTAAGGCATTTCTCTATTTTTACTTTTATTTCTTCCTCTCTACGTAGATACTGCAGGCTGTAGTAGACACTTATTGCGTTTTGACGTTATGTCCGGCCGCATATTACTGGGCAAAAGTACTCCAATGGTATATAAAAAAAAATTGCCTTCGAGTCGGGTCTTAACACAACTATAGTATTTTCGAATTGAAAGTATCAAGTGTAATGTGTAAGTAGTAAAGTATGTTCCAGCAGCTGCATTTGGAAATCAGTCCCTCTCGAAGTTTAATGTATTTATCATCTAAAACCACATCGATAGGATTGTGGTCAAAGGCAAAAATACATAAAACATAAGAAAACTGCACTGCAGTGATAATTTTATATTTCAAAATCAAAATCAAAATCAATTAAAGATGTAAATGGATATGGAACTAGAGGAATTGGTCCTTTGAATGGATTCTGTGAAGATTGATATGCGTATAGAAGGTATGACTAATGTGCTGACAACTGACAGTAAAGACTTGAAGTGTTGCGCTTTGGTTGAATGGGAAAAAGATAATGACTAAGTGACAAAATGTTTTTGTAATACCTCTGCCGGATGCCAATTTGACGACCTTTAAAAGTGCTAGTAAGTCGTGGACTGAGGCGGAGTATTTTGTCATTAGATATGGTAATGGTCATCGATCAACAGTATTTGTAAGGGTATACTGTGATGTTTAGGAAAAGAAACATGATAGTTTCGTTTAGGTAAATTGGCGCATCGTAGGCAGCGCATTGCGGGTTCTCCCGATGTCCGTTGACATATTTATTTTATGCTCGTTCCAATAAATTTATTATAATATAAAACAAATACTGGCAGTGATTCAAAGTTATCGTTCAGTGTCGCTTGGTTATTCCCGTGATATGACTGGACTTAGTCATACATTGCGTGATAAAATTCAACAGATTTAGTTTTTACATTTTTCTACTGTTAATATAATGTAATGCTTGTGAAACAATTTTGGTTATAATTCTAAACGTGAGACATCCATAGGACCATCATTGCACACCGCTAGATGCTTAGAGACAAATTTTAAACTTGAAAGAGGAGCTTAGATAGGTAAACTTTAGGAAATGTCTAGCAAAATTGTGTCATCACAAGGTTTTTAAATTGAAAGCTTAAACATATTATAGGATTTGTAATTCCTCCTATCAACGTAGAACGTACTACTGATAACATATTACCGCTTTTGTTTATTTATTTATGCGTTAGTTCTTGTATTATTATTTTGCGAAGTAATTTTAAAGTACATCATGGTAAGCGTCGGTAATAAGTTTCGACTTTACTGGGCTTGTTTGATAAAATTTCTCTTCACGCTTTGTTGTTTGAAGAATACTACGCAAGTATAAGATTTTGTGATCTTCTTTATTGGTGCTGAAATGATAATTACCATATGGCTCTAAGTCGCGTCATTATCCGTGAAACGAAAACTAGATAGATCGACATTCAGAGTACAATTTCCTTATAATTAAGACGCTTCGCTAGTTTCGAAATTTAAAACGATTATTGTTCTTCGAAATAAAACTCCGCCATGCATTACAGGTCTCGATTCAGTTGGGATGATTTCTTTAAAGCTACACGACGGGGCTAAGGAGCGCGGCGTTTGTGAACACAGGTCGAGTACCGCGCTATATCATTTCTAAGTAGCAGTTAAGCTTGCACGCGTCCTCTGTGATCCCTGATTACTCGGAATAAAGTAGAGTGACTCGTATGTAAGTAACGTGAAATTTCCACGTTCCTCGGAACGGTCGTTGGCATGAAATATTGAATGTTTGGATTATTTCGTTTTTATGGTGTTTTCTTTTAAATAACTATAGAATAATTCTATACGTAAAATTTCAAATAATGACACGTCATTACAAACGAGTGTAGTAGCAAGTGTACCTTTTTTATTATAACTAGGTGCTGGTAATAGAAAATTGTTTGTACAAGAGAAGGTTTTCTTATATTGCGGAAGATGGTTTATAGACTGGTCATATGTTTCTGGGTATGATAGTAAACATTTTTAAAATCTATGCCGATATTTGATTCCAAAAAAAGAACCATTATTTTTCAAATATGAGTGCGATTGTTGCAGCAACTACGGAAACAAAGTATACAATTCTTTTATTGAATGAACCAAATAATTATGGAAAAGTATATCAAAATAATGGTACCATTCAAGTGTGCAGTCTTATGGATATATTTATAATTTTTTTTGAAGTCGTTATTTATAAGTTTATTTTTAAATCAGCTATTATTTTACTATGTGATGATAAAATCAATTCAGGGACTAACATTAGTTGTTACTAAGAGTTTGCAATACTATTTCGTTTAGTAAAGTTACACAATTTCTTTGTAAATATGTGATGGGTGAAATAAGTATTAATGAGAACGAAATTACATAAATTTTGTCTTAAATTCCTGCATTTCCACTTGAAATATTAAAGTTACGAAAAGTTATGTAGGTTAATATAAATGTAAAAATAATGAAAAAATATTTCTTTATATCATAAATATTCATAAAATATTGGCGTCGTTTATTAATTTGGCCACACTATTTGGTTGTCTAGCGACGGATTCATTTGAATATAGATTATGAACAGTTTTAATGGAAAACAAGTTTGGTTACTTCTTAATTATACTATGGTGTCATCTTATATATTAAATAACTTATTATGAAGAATTGTGTGAATTATAAGTTTTATGCCGTAAAACGTAAATCGAGTCTATCAGCTATGGCGGAACTTTTAGTATGAATAGTTTGTAGGCTTTATTTGTTAACCCAGTTTCGAATATTAGCTTGTGATACTGATTTAAAATGTTTAAGTCATTGAACATTGCGGAAGTCACATTCACATTAAATTCACAAAATAATAGGGGTATTAAACTTGTTTCCGCTATTATTCAATATGGAATGCCAGAACGTTTAATATAAAAAATGCATCTACTCGTAACTGTAGGCCTGATATATGTACACAATACGTTTGTAATAACTGTAAATGATGATAGATCATTCTTAAGAGATTGATGAAGAAATATTGTAACGAAATAGCTGTGAAGTTATATGAAGTAGGAGTACAAATAAATAGATTTGGAGACGAATTGATTTATTGTTTACGAAAAAAGTCTGCTGAACAAGAATCTTTACACTTAAAGTTACTTAATTTTTACTAATATTTGTCTAATTTGAAGCGCTTTGGAAGATTTTGCTATTATATAAAAAAGAAGCATTCATATCACATAGTTTGAAGGAAACTTATCAAGGAAATGCAGTATTACTTTTGGCACAATTCCAATATTGGCCTGCGGGACTATGAGCTTTGAAACTTGGCATTTCAACAAATGGTCCAATCGATACGGTGTTCTGTTATATCTCTTTATGGACAGCTTACATAAGAGAATATAAGTGTCTGAGCAAATAAATATTGTTTTCATGCAGTTGAGGTACTGTAGGTTTTACGAGAATGCTTTTGCGACCATCACACTTTTGATTGTTGAAGACATCTACTTGAAGACTCATTTGATCCGTATCTAAGTACATTATTACAAAGGCTTTCTTATTTGTTATTATTATTATTTGTTATTATTGTCAATTTTTTTTTATTACTACACTTCGTTGTCAAGTATTTTGCTGTCCTCTCTCAGGTTAGTCCTATACGTTGCTACTCCTCATGATGGAAATGGAAAACTTCGCATGGTAATATGTAAAGATAATTGTATGTGACGGCTGTTCGATATTGGATACATCAATTGTAGTATACTTGTGCTTTGTGGCAGTCTTCTTATATGTCCATTCGATATTTTAGGTTTGATGCAGAAGGAATCTGCTATCAAATCTTGTGACAATTTTGTGAAGCATATGTTCATTAATGTCAAGGCATTTCATGGACTTTGAAATTGCCACGACTTTCTGGCTTGCATCTAAATCTTGTCTGACAAATTTTTGTGACTTATATAATGCTCATGCAACGCATCAAGGGAAAGAGAAGTGACTCGTAACAAATTGCAATCACCCCTCTTTCTCTTTATATTGCTAATTCCAAATATTTTTGTGCAAACCAACAAAATAGAAAAAAAAAAAATGTATCTTGTAAACATTAATGGCTTATAAGCATCTGTCGATGTTATTAAGTTTATCTCATGGTTTGTTCACGTGACACGTGTTGCTGTCTGAAAGATGATTTCATTTTCCGCGGTCGCTATTGTGGTCACCCCCGAGTGACGATTCATCCAGCTTCCTTAGTTACATATATCCATATTGTATGTCGTTTACACCGCAAACGTTATTTCCTTTGAATGATATACAATAATTTGCGTATGTTAGCGTTTATGATTAATTTGTTGCTGATGATTGTGGAATTAAAAAAATAATTATATAAATATATGACGATTTTGAGCGGTTATATATTATTTAATAACGATAGACTTCGATTAGCTGTTCTGAAATAAAGTTGTCCATTCTAAGACTTGTTTTTTTTTCGTTCTAGAATAGTACTCAAGAATAGTTGGCCGAAATATGACTCTACGATCTTTGCAACGGTATTATCTGCGGTATATCAATTTAAGTTTACTCTATAACTTCAACAACTTATCTGCAACTCGTCTTAGACATGAATGTAATAATTTATGTGGTTAGTCGATTTTATGGCTTGTAGTGGTCGATGTACATCAAGTAGACAGCAAAATAACTTTTTGAAATTGTACAATGACGGCACTATACCTTATGGTAAGTACGTTACAATACAAAACCGGTGGTGACTACTAATAAACAGTCTATCGTCATGCGTCGCTATGATACCGACTTACAGTTCTCTTGTTCTATCACGTAATGTTGTATATCAATTCATTTACATTCGTCTCACTAGGTACCACTATCTAGTTTACAATCTGACGGCTCCACTTGAAATCTAGTTTTCATCTCAACATCTTATTGAGCCTTAACATCTAGTGATATTGATTGTGATCACCACTGCTTACTACTTACCTATACATCTGTAAATAAAAACGTTAAATTAATTAGCTCTACAAAAGGTTTACTTACGTAATTTACTCTGTAATTATCCTTATTACAACAAAACGTTTACTTTCTTATCGGACTGTTATTTCTATAGCGACTTCAACCAATGTTTTTCGATCTTTTTAACGAATAGCGAGGTCAGACTGCGGAGCGAGTCGAGTTTAATATTTCCAAAGTCATTTGAATCGATGTCTTAACATTGTAACCGACTTTTTCGTATAAACATTTATAGCCCAATGTTCCACATATGTAGATGCGTCTCATGGAACCCGTTCGCCGGGTCACAGCTAAGCCACTAAAACGTGTTAAACCTATGATTTGTGTCCGCTGTTTTTAGTTTAAAAATGTACCGACAACCGGTTCTCATCATTGATATGTCGACTTAAATCATGTTAAGACAGGATGAGAAATTTAAGAATTTATTTATTTATAATTCTATCAAAGAAATTTTAAATTATATCTGAGGTCGGTATGCGAATTATTAAATTTTGACAAGCATACTTTACGGGTTAATTTTATGTTATGAGTTAAATGTCAACCTAATGAACTGATTTGAGACTGTATTTTTTAATATTTTTTATCCATACATATTCAATCGTAAAAACTTTATAAAAATATCTCATTTATTAAAATATAAATATCTATAGTGGAATAGAATTATTAATAATGACAACAATTGAAAAAAATGTGTACAGTATAAAATGGTAAGTTGGCAGAGTGAAATTTTAACTCGGTGAGTTCTTACTTTCATCTACTCATTTCGAATATATTTTTGTTACAAATTTAGTGTTACCCATAATCGGTCTTGATCTTGCAGTCTCGGTCTTGTTCCTGCGTTTTTGCATGACCAAGACCAAAACTGACACATGCAAGACTACATTCAACTTGGTAGTTAGTGATTCTGTTGGATTTCAATTAATTTAAAGAAATATCCGTGTCGTTATACGAATATGTGTATTATCTATAAGATACTGCGTGGACCGTTCCATGTTGGTTCGATCTAGGAAACTAGTCTGACATCAGATTATCTGATTGGAGGAACCGGTTGCGTTGGCGACCGTTAAACTTCGTTTGCAATCAGTTGCTAACGTTTATTTGATAACGTTAACAGTTTGATAGATTTTCGCACCCGCTCGTTAATTGGCAAATGTTGGCTTTAGATCGGATACAATGGTAAGTCTGTATTAGAGGGTGTAATTAGTAGCTGTTATACACTTAAGACAAACGGGATTGTTTCGTATCTGTTTAAATTTGTATAACTGATGATTTTATTTGTCTATGTGAGCGGTTAGATGCGTAAGTGTTTATGACGTTTATTAAACGTGACTTGTTAATGTACTTCAAGTTTTTTAAGTGTCACTAAAATCTTTGTAATCATGGATTTATTAAGTTCGTAGTGACTAAACTCTCTAAAATATTTTCTTAATGCTCTCCTATGTCATATAGGGTGCTCTTTTGCAACATTTTAGAGTTCTAAACCATCAGGTTTAAGCTACGCGTTATCAACTATTCAGCGTTTTTTTTTTCTTAATTGTGTGATTTTCATGCTCATACTAACTTCGTGCTATAATACGTCTTGTGTATTTTTCAACTTTCCTAAGTCCTTAAAAACTTCGGTTTGTATGCCAGCGTCGCACTATGGCAGTGAGCATCGTCTTCCGCTGATGTTATAATTTGGGACCTTCCATGTCCTGTCATGTGCGCTGTTTTAGCAATAAAAAGAATAATCAATTTCGTTGTTTCTCCCGTTATACGAGACACTGAATATTTGAAACGAAAGCGGCTAACAATAACTGAAAGGTTAACTTGCATATAAACATACACACTCTGTTAGCTTTCCATTAGGCGTTTTGCATTCTCAACACTCACTTTCTATCGAATTATTATCCAGCGTCGCCGTATACGGAGATCCCTATCTCTCGGTTATCGACAATTTTCTTTCCTTTGTCCGAGATTATCGCCTGCCCGACTGGGTTTGTACAAAACTAATTAGGAATGTTACATTGTTACTAATATAATTGGCCTTAAACACGGAAGGCGAGTCAGGTTTTTAATGAAATCAGTATGCATATAATTTGGATTTATAATATTTGCGGTTTATTTTACTGAGCAAGTAAGTTAAATCTCATGTACTGTACTGTTTGAAATATATGTGTTTTTTTTATTTATTGCTTAACCACAACCATTGCAGTATAGTCATTATTGTTAATCCCGATTCTCTACTTTACATACCTTACGCAGTTGCGTTTTATAGCATTTCCTTAGCTTTTTATAATATACTAGCTGTGACTGTTACTCCGTACGTCTTTGCTGTTATTTGATGCTACTAGTATTATGCTATAGAATGATAAAGTGACGGCACCCACCGAGATATCCTGAAATCTATCGGAATTTTCTGATGTAATGCCGTCCTGTAAGAAAAATAAATAATAGTTTAAAAAAACTAAAAAAACACGCTTTCATATAAAATCCAACTAAAAAACAGAAAATAAAATTTAATAAATTTGGATGCGATGCGTCACTGTTAATATCAGCACCTCCAGATATCAGTATTTTTATCATTTTTTTGTCAGTTTTTACAAAAATATACATTTATTTTTAATTTACACTATTCTTAATCCAAATTTATTAAATTTTATTTTATGTTTTTGAAGTGAAACTTCTTTATCGGCGTTGGAAAAAATTTACCGTCACATTTTTCCGTTACGCGCCATCTTTTTTGTATTCATGTCTATGATAATAAAATCCTTTTGTTTAAACTTTATCTAATTTAACTTTATTTTTTAATATATTAATGAAATTGTTTGCCATAAAGAAAGAAAGGGTTTTTTGTTTTTTTTTTTTTTTTTTTTTTAACCAATTTCTGGAAAGTTGCATATAGATCATTTTGCGAAAAATAAGGCCTTAAACAAGTTTCACTTCTTACGTGTGTACACTAGTACACGCACACATTTTTATTTAGTTGGATTTTATATGAAAGCGTGTTTTTTTAGTTATTTTAAACTATTATTTATTTTTCATTTTTTAGTTAAAAATTTTTTATTTAACTTTTTTTTCGGATTATTGCATTGTCATCGACCTTTGACAGGTGTGCAAAGTTTGAATTAAATCTGATTGTTCAAAGTAGGACAAAATCGAGCTCAAAGGGGTCGGTTACATACATACATACAGGTGAAGCTAATAAAAGCGTGATAATAAAAAACATTTAGATATACCAACACACACGGTTGAAGTGAGTCGAGATTGAAGTTTATCAATCTCATTTATGTATATAGACATCCATTTCGATATATATAGATAATATACTTCATTTTGTTTATCCGTTTAAATTTGTATCTCACAGTAAGTCCTTTTCACTTGTTTTTCATATATGAAGGGTCATAATTAATGTCCTGCAGTGCAAATCAATGGGGAGGCACAGGCGAAGCCAATCTCAGGTGGCGCTTAGTGTTTTATAGGACTTTGTTAGACATATAGGACGTTCAGTTTGCACTCTTTTACTTTTAAGATCCCCCGTCATTATTTGACACGAGCTTGACAATACACCAGAACCAACGACTATGCGCCACCTAGCGGGATAAATAAGCAGTGTAGCTCCCGATTGATAACTACACCGGTGGATTATGGATACCGAAAAGAGATTTTCGACTACTAAAGGGAAGAAAGTGAAAAATTAATTGTACTAACCCCTAAAACATACAACAGTATTACAAAAATTGTTTTCGAAACGAAGCACCCAAATATATTGATTTGACTATTGGAGAAAACATTTCTTTGAATACTTAGAAGACGTTAAGATATATCTACAGCCACTACTAATAAGTTTTCTAAAGGAAACACCATTTTTAATATTATCTATTATAAGGTAATGTTAGGTTTAAATATTGGTAATGTGTCAAGTACGCAAAAAAAGTGTGTGTATACTTATGTACACGCGTTAGAAGTCATACTTCTTTGGTGTAACAAGGTAAAAATCTTTTCAAAAGTTTATCTTTCGCCTTATTCTACGTTTGTAGAAAAAACGATACTAACAATAGAAAAAAGGTATTTAATACATTGAAAGTTTTAATACAAAGAAATACAAAGAGACAAAATGTTGACTATAGCTAACTTCAGGGTGTCGGTTTTTCGTGACGGTGTACGCGCGCATCGTAATAACTTCAAGGTGTCGGTTTTTCGTGACGGTGTTCGCGCGTCTCTCATCATTTTCGCTAACGCGTCAAAAGAAGTATAACTTAAAAAATGCAAAATTTGCTTTCAGGTATTTTAGATAATCTAACGCATTAAAACAATCTGAATGTCATACGAACACTTAACATTTGACAATTAGATATAGATAATGTCTTTGTCGCCCATGTCACGTTTGTAAATATTGGTTTGATATATTGCAGTATCCTTGAGGTACAGGTGCATTTCATCGTTAATTATAGAGACAGGTGCGTGATAGACCACGCAAGATGCATTCAATTAACACACATAACAATAATAACGATTTCACCTGCCGTAGATATAATAGCTGCCTTCATATGTCCGGAATTATTGGTGGATGTGAGGGGCTCCGGTATGCAGGCACGTGACGGCTGCGATAATACTTGAACGTTTTCCATAAAACATGCAGGGATCTATTTAAATATAATCATTCTTAGTTATATGTGTAGGGTTTGAGCGTGGAAGTTAATTATGAGGTAATTAAAGATTTGTTAAATGTAAAAAGTAATTTAATTTGAATTACTTTCATTCAGTGTTTAGTAGTGTAAAAAATTGAGTTGAATTCTCCGTTTGGACTACTTAAAGAAATAACAAGGTAATTTAGATTTTAATAGAAATGTCTTCATCTACAGTTATACATAATATTTAAATCATTGCAGAGTCTTTTTCATTAAAAATTCAAGCGAGTCTAATTTAAATAAAAACAGAATTAATGTATAATTATATACTATACATAGTATAAATTTGCAAATACCGTATGAGTATTTGTTATAGCTTATTTTAAATAGGCTTTTGAGTCCTCAGCCACCTGTAACCAGCTTCGAACAGAACTTCAGATATATTTGAGTTCAATGCCATAGGATGCTATTCTTAAGGTTTAAGTATTGATTTTTTGACATTTGCCAAACATACGCTCTTTTGTTACTGTGTTGACACTGCACCGCGAGAAATTGCGCATTGTAGCGAAGATAGCGTTATGGCAGCATTCGCACTTTGCACACATTCTAACACCATTAGCGAATAGTTAACCATTTATTGAGAAGACACACAAATACCACAACATTATTATCTCACGTATATAATCAAGTCTTTAAGATAGATATTTAGCAACACTGCCATTTTCCGCATTATTCAACTTTCTATTTGCCGTTTGGGAAACTGCAATTGACGATTACAAATAAAGGTATATACAATTAAGAGTTGTGCGCGCACATAACTTAACTGTGTCCGCCGTAGTGTTTGTAATGCGACAGTCGCAATTAACTAGAAAAGTCAACATTCAAGTTTATGGTGATTCCAATTGGAGGTTGTTCAGATCTACATCTGTTCGTTTTTCGTCTTCATCTTCATCCCTTTTTTGGGTTTCATTTGCCATTTCCTGTACACCTGATCAAGGTATAGAACAATACGATTCATAACGCAATCGATAACGTTTCAGTTCTGCTACACCTTACTAAACAACAGTTAAGGTATTGATAGGGATGGGACTTCAATTCAAATGAATCGTTACCTTCGTATATATAGTCGTAGTGTTTGAGTGCTTAGACATGTGTAATGTGAATTTCATGTCCGCAAGTATGAACGAGTTTTTCGAAATTCGCGTACAATAATTTAAATTGGTGACACTATCGAAAGACGGTGAAGCAAACTATCGTTAAGAAACCTGTAACTGAGATATGTTCTTGTAGTATTTTGGGAAATATAGAACTGTGGATTTCTCCGAGAATGAAATCGCTAATATGTCGCTATATGGTGAATTATGCCCATACCTTCCTATAGGAGGAAACCTATGGCCCTGCAGAGGGTCTCTTATAGGCTGATGTGACGATGGCCATACATATAGCGGAAAATTCGTTCCTTTGATTCGGTGTGTTGAAAGCATATCATTACATAGTATAAAACAAAGTCCCCTACCGCGTCTGTCCGTCTGTTCGCGATAAACTCAAAAACTACTGAACGGATTTCCATGCGATTTTCACCAGTGGATAAAGTGATTCATGAGGAAGGTTTTGGTATATAATTTGTCAATGATTTTTTAATACTCAGGGCGGAACATCGTCTGCCGGGCCCGCTAGTATACATATACAAGCGAGCCTGCATGATTGCATTGTAGACTGTTTCATGGCATCGACTTGTCGCTGGACCTTCATGTCGTTGTTCTTGGAATACACTCAGCGTCAAGAGAAGTACCGATGTTTTGTATTTTTATGTAGGGTTACTTAAATTTTTCTGCTTTGTACATGTTCTACCCGAAGTTTGTTTTATAGTTTGATTTCTTGCGTTAACTAACTTTTGTAAGTGACTTCGTCTCAGTGAATTTACTATTTCTCTTGTTAATTAAGAAAATAAAAATATTACTTTGTGTATTTTTCTGATTTGTTGACATGTTTTCCATGAAATTTCCCTTATAATTTAATCATGTTTATTTAGTGAATTCGTCTGAATGTAATTACTCTTTCTGTTATTAATTAAACATTACTATAACATTAATTTCAAGAGTTCTATGTAACTTCTGTTACTTTTAAGGAATTCGGTATAACATACGCCAATGTTCTTGTCTTTAATTCAGGTTTCGAAAGAATTTCTAAAGAAAGTCTATCCCTATTTTAGTTATTTTATGTAAGTGTTGAGCGTCAGAGATGATTTGATTAAAATTACCTTTGATTTCCATCGAAGGGCATCAAAGAACACATGTTGTATACAAGCTGATAAAAAGTGTAACACAATATAGTAATGCGTAGTTAACGAGATTACAACGTCTATCCCTCGACGGTTTCCAATATGGAACGTTGTGAATGTTAATGTCGTCTGTTTATCGATCCCATTGGGTATTTGAGCATTTTCAGTTGTATAAAGGGGCACTAATGTGATCTTAAGTAACGGTTCGCGTTGCAGTTAAAGCGGAATTTATATTAGGTTAGTAAGTTTAATTTACATTTTCTAAAAAAAGTATTCGAAAGATAATAAGAAATACAAAAATAAACATATAAACATGTTTTTCAAGTAAACTAAAAAGTATAACATCCTAAGACTCATGAAGAAAATGTAGATTTGTAATATCTTATAAATTGTTCTGAAGATTTGTCGTTGTAAATCTCTAATAGCTATTAAAATACTTGTAATATTTGAAACAAAGAACTGGGGCGAATACAAAATATAATTCTAAGAAGTGTGGTGAGTAGTTAAAAATGAGATAACTTATTTATCAGTTCACATTAATTGCGTTTGCGTAAAATTGTTAGTTGAACTATTAATGTGTCAATTATCTATACATTCTATACTAATATTATAAAGAGGTACAGTTTGTGACGTTGTGAGTTTGTGACGTTGTAGGGGGTAATCTCAGGAACTACGGGTCCGATTCTTTCAGTGTTATATAGCTCATTTATCGAGGAAGATTATAGGCTATATATCATCACGCTAAGACAAATAGGAGCGGAGCACCAATGAAGAATGTTTCAAAATCGGGGTTTTTTCCTCTTGAGAGCTTGTTAGCGGTAGCCCAAAGTAACTATTCCACGCGGACGAAGTCGCGGGCAGAGGCTAGTAATCTAATATGAGGCTAATATGTGCTCTATTGTTTTCATTTCAAACATTAGAATTATGTATATACTTTATTTAAGTGTTGTGTGTATTTGTTTGTATACCCGTCTGGCTAACTACTACCCTCGGATTGAGTCTCCAAGCACCTATAGGTGTGCTCTGGTAGCTGTACTTGGGATTCAGTCCCTATATGTTCAGCGATTTAGCATCTTGTCACTTAACGTCAGTTGAGTTTGTGGACAAGTCCTAAAAAACTAGTTTATAAAAATATCTTTATATTATTCATGAGGCTTAAAAATACTTTATATTTTTTCAATTTGTTTAAAAACGTAATGTATTATTTTTTTACTATTATTATTTTCTTTTTCCTGTATTGCCAACCAATTCTAAGATATGTTAGAACTGTTAGAAGTTTGAAATCTCTAGCTCAGCGGGAAGTTTGCTTAAAATCAATTACAAAATTCAGTATCAGATAAAACAGGTAAATAAAACTTTAATGCCAATTAAAAAAACAAATTAATGACAATGGAATAAACATATAGACTTTACATTTGCTTGGATTTTCAACATTTTCGACGTTCGCCTATCTCAAATACAACCAAGAAGTCTCCTTAAATACAAAATACAACCAAGAAGTAAACTGTTATAATTATTAAGTTCGCCCAAAAAAAGTTTTGAATCAGGGTCAGCAGACAACATTAATCAGATCAACATGAACGAGGTTGCTTATAATTATAATAAAGGTGATGAGATTCATTTTTTTACCATTCTAATCAGTCTGCGGTTTATATCTTCGTGAAGATAGAGGTCGGGTTTTTCTTTTTCTATTTGTTTCAAGTCAAGTTCAAGTTTCAAAGCAAACTTATACAAATAAATAGCCTCTTTAGGTTATAGGTTTGACCACGTTTTTTTCTCACTTTCGTTTTACGTTTACGTATTCTTCAAAAATATAAGTTTAGTCTTAATAAGGAATTAATTGCAAATAATTTTTCTGTAGATCCCTGCACAACATAATCGTTTACGTTTGTTTCTTTGTAATAGCTATCTTTTGCTCGTGGCTTCCCTTGTTTTAATGTAGGTTTGAATTTTTCAAGAAAATAAACAAAAGAACCACGGTGTCCTTTCCGTGTGTTAAATCCTTAACGTGTATTAAAATTTCATGATAATCGGTTGAACAGTTGAAGCGTGAAAGCGTAACAGACAAACTTACATTCCCACTTATAATATTAGTAAGGATGCCATCACACATTATCTGTGTGTAACTCTAACAATTTATGCAGCGCGCGTCGAGATAACTTCCAATTTTTTTTCTACTTACCTGACACTTATCGTTATATTTCGACCAATTTAAATAGTGTCTTTGTTGCATATGCTACATTGCTGTTACAGTTTCATTGAAATACGTTAAGTAGTTTCTGCGTGAATGAATAACAACACTCATACAGCCTCATAGACTTTTTCATTCACAATGTTAGAAAATATTAACACATTAAAACCGATTAAAAATCATCTGCTCTAAAAATGCTCCAGAACGTCCTTGAGCTTAGGTATCTTCTTTGTCTTGTATTGTCATAGACCTAACAATATCTCAAACATATTTCCTATTCGATTATGAGCAGTTCGCTACTGTATCTTTGGAGTGCAAGGTCCAATGCTACGCACGACGTATTGGCGATTTCAAACTTTGAGAAACTCACAGTGCTATGTTTTCCCACTTACGGTGGTACTACAAGAACATTTCTCAGGTTCAGTTTTCCTCGCGATACTTTTTTTTCTTCACCGTCAACCGATAGTATTACCAATTTAAATTAGGAAATGTACGCGCAATCCGAAAAATTCGTTGGTAAACGCCGGGGTTCCGACCTGCGGACATCGAAATAATATTCTACCGGTCAAACCACTAGACCACTACGCACTCCCATCTTTCTAATAAAACAGAATTTCCCAAATTGATTTATAAATGACAAAGTTTTGAAGTGACAAACATTAATTTAGAATCTTTTCCTTTTTGAAGTCCGTTAAAAAATAGGAAGAATTTGCCATAACTTTAAGGAATTTAACTAGCCGTCAATTTTTTATTAAATTCGTCACGACGGTTCTTTTCAAGATTTTTATTTCGATAAATAATCATTTAAATTCGATGAATATTTAAAAAAAAACTGGAATGGAACAGGACGTAGAAGAAAACATATTGAGAACGGTTGAGAACGCACGCCTCTGCAGTCTCATTATTCTCGGTCGGCCACTACTAATTATTAAACTTAATCTAACTAATTATTCTGTGTAATTGAATAATTTATCCCCGATTATTTGTAAATTGATGTATTACTTACACAAAATTATTTAACTCCACTATCATACTTGTGTTTAATTTGTTTTTATTTTCGTGATCTCGGAACATTAACTTTCCAATTTTGTTTTATTGATAAAACTCGTCAAAAGCCACTAAACAAAAAAATCGAGGCAGTCATAAGGAAAAACAATGAAGTAACCGTGTCCTTTTTTGATTTTTTTAATCATAATATAGCATAATGGTCATCCAGTGGCCAAAATACGACCATAACTCATTTTTCTTTAAGATTCAATATTATTAAGGTTTTGAGCTAAATGCGTTGGAGAAATACGTTGTAGATGAGTAGACCTAACCATAGTAAAATATGATAAATAGACACAGTATATAAAGGGTTCGGTTTTTCGATGGTAAGAAAACAGACTGGTTCCATTCTTTTGTTAGTAACACAAAAGCTTGTCAAGAGCTATTAAACAAAAAAAGAACAAAGAAAATTGATAATTAAGATAGAAAAAAGTACTGAACCTTTTTATCTTCGCCTATTTATATATAGACTAGTCGATTCCTGCGACTTCGTCTGCGTATACAATCAGAAATATTTTCTCATAATTTTTAAATTGAAATAATTAAAATCTGGTCGTCACATCTATTGGCACTCGGAGAAATAACTATATACATTTTTATACGGTTTATTAATTAATCAAACATAAGATGGACTCCACAAGCTCAATACAAAATATCAATATTACATGTACATGTGTCGCTACTCTGACGCAAGCGTAATACGTCAGGAGCATGTCGAGGTCGTCGGCGACGCGAACCCGTAAGTTATTCCCCTAATAAAAAATCGCTCAAAACGGCTATAGAAGTTTTCACTCCAAAAAATAAAGCAAAGCGATTTACGAATAGACGAGAAAAAGTCTCCGAACTGATTTATCTTCACATAGTTATAAATAGGTATTTATGAATTAAAATGTTTGATTAAAAGA
>AP028427.1:19551918-19584418 GCA_036509395.1 Antheraea yamamai | reverse complement strand
GCGCGCGGCGGCGCCGGAGGAGGGGGAGGCGGGGGGGGGGGGGGGGGGGGGGGGGGGGGGGGGGGGGGGGGGGGGGGGGGGGGGGGGGGGGTGGGGGGGTGGGGTGTTGCCTTGCTGCGGTGCTGGAGGCGCGGCGGGCGGGGGGGGGGGGGGGGGGTAGGGACGAAGGGGGGGCGGGCCGCGGGCCGGGCAGGGAGGCAGGGGACGGGGGCGGGGGGTGGGTGGGGGCGGGAGGGGATGGGAGGGAGAGGGGGGGCGCCTCCGGGGGGGGCCGTCGGGTCTAGGGGGGGGGGCGGGGACGGGGGGGCGGGGGTGTCGGCGGGGGGGGCGGGGCCCGCCTTCCGTGGTCGACCTTATCAACATGATCTCACAGAGGAGGGGTTATAGGGGGGGGGGGGAGGGGGGGGTGCGGGCATAGCCGGCGACCACAGCCACCACCAGCAGCATGATGGCGGTTGGGGGGGGGGTGGTTGGTGGGGGGGCGGGGGTGCTGGGGGGGGGGGGGGGGGGGGCGGCGGGGGGGGGGGGGGGGGGGGGACGGGGGGGGGGGGAGGGGGGAGGGCGCGAGGCAGAGGGCGGGGGGGGGGGCGGGGGGGGGGGGGGGGGGGCTTCGGGTGTGGGACAGGGGATGGGGGGGGGGGCGGCGGGGCGCGGTCTGCTCCGGGGGGCGGGCCCCTTTGTGGGGGGGAGGGAATCCTAGGCGAGGGGGAGGGGGGGGGGGGAAGAGGAGGGGGGGGAGCGACGGAGGAGGGAGGCGGGTGGGGGGGGGGGGGGGGGGAGGGGGGGGGGGGGGGGGGAGGAGAGGCAGGGGGCTGGGGGTGACACGGGGCGGGGGGGGGGGCGGGGGGGGGCCGCGGGGGGGGGGGAGGGGGGCGGGGGGGGTGGGGGGGGGGGGGGGGGGAACCAGGTGGGGCCGGGGCCGCACATGGGGGGGCGGGGCGGGCTCCAAGAGGGAGGTCAGGGGGCGGGCCCCGCAGATAGAGGGGGAGGGGGGGGGGCCCGGCGGAGGGCGGGGGCGGAGGGGGGGGGGGGGGCCCGTGGCCGGGGGGGTATAAGGGGGGTCAAGCGGCCCCGGGGGGGCGAGGGGGGGCCGTGGGGGGCCGGCGGCACCGGGGGGAGAAGCGGGGCGGGGGGGGAGGGGAGGGGGGGGGGGGGGGGGGGGGGGGGGGAAGGGGGGCGCGGGGGGGGGGCCGGGGGGGGCGGGGGGGGGGGGGGGGGCCGGCGGGGGGGGGGGGAGGGGGGGGGGGAGGCCGGGGGGGGAGGGGAAGGGGGGGGGGGGGGGGGGGAGGGGGGGAAGGGGGGTGGGAGGGGGAGGGAGGGGGGAGAGGAGGAGAGGGGGGGGGGAGGGGGAGGAGAGAGGGGGGGAGGGGGGGCGGAGGGGTAGAGAGAGAAGAGACGGCGCGGCCCGCCCCGGGGGGTGCAGGGGGGGGGGGGCCGCGGGGGTCCCGGGGAGGCGGTGGGGGGGGCGGAGGGGGGGGGGGGGGCCGGGGGCGGGAGGCGGGGGGGGGCAGGGGGGCGCCCCCGGGCGCGGCAAGGGGGGGGATGCGGGGGGGCGGGGGGAAGGTGGGGGGGGGGGGGGGGGGGGGGCGGGGGGGGGGGGGGGGGAGGGGGGGGGGGGGGGGGGGGAGAAGAGATGGGGGGGGGGGGGGGGGAGGGGAGGGGGGGGAGGGGGGGGGGGGGGGGGGGGGGGGGGGGGGGGGGGGGGGGGGGGGGGGGGGGTGGGGGGGGGGGGGGGGGGGGGGGGGGGGGGGGGGGGGGGGGAGAAGAGGGGGAGGGGGGGGGGGGGGGGCCCGGGGGGGGTTTAGGTTTTAATGTGAACCCCGAACTTTAGCAGTGATGCAGTGATGACAGACATTTCTAAAAATGATTGAAATGTGTGCTATTACTTATTCCTAGAAACCGGCAACAATTTTTTTCACGAAAATCAAAAAAGTGCAGGCACGGTAGATTTACGTTATTGTTATATGTATAGACTAGCGGGCCCGGCTGACGTTGTCCCGCCCTGTTTACCCCCCCGCAACCCCCCTTGTGGGTGGAATTTCGTAAAATCCGTTCTTAGCTGACCTCTACTCGGCGAAAGGAATATTCCTACAAAATTTAAGTCGCTACGCCTTAGGTTCAGAGAATGGGAGAGAAATAAGGGGGGAAATTCTAATATATATAAAAAAAATAGATATAGAAGAAGAAGAGAACAGAATTTATTTCTGTGTATAAAGGCGCCAGTTCATGTTTAAAACGCGTGACGGGCGTAAACAATACGTTGAACTCGGCCGTTTTTTTTAATGTCAAACGGAGATTATTAATTTTTTGTATAATGAAAGCTCCAGTTTTCTTTTATTTTTAATGCGATACAAAAGAAATTGGTGTGCATTGCATACGATGGTTTTGCGAAACTTTATTTTTAATTAAATTATAATTCGCAATAACAACAATGACGTAATTTTAATAAAAAATACTTTAACAAAATCGGTAAAATCTTGGTACGTATCGTGTACGTACGTATCGTACGTATCTTGGTGCGCTTATGATTGTATGTTTTCGAACTTATAAAAAAAAATAGAATTTGTTCCGTAACTAAACAAATCCGTGTGTTATACGATTGGTGTTTGGTTGAAATATACTATAGTGCTGTTCTTTGTACAACATAATCTTCTTGAAGGTATATAAAAATTATAGAGATCTGCCGTTGTGGGTATATCGTTCATATTTCGATCATTTTATTTTAGTTTTACTTCTTAAATACTTGGTCTTCAGCTAAAAAAAATCTTGATAGGCAAATATAATGATATAGAGTTATTAAAGTTTTAAGAAACTATTCTCTTTATAAATATTTGGCGATCAGCGATGTGTGTTTTCTTGTACAGAAGTGGGGCAAGCGGTGTTGTGTTTATGTATATGCCTCTCTATATAAATTATATTGTTAAAATAATAAACGACGCAGATGATGAAGTCGTGGGTATGAGTTAGTATTTGCTAAAACCATTCTGTATACACAAATTATATGTGATATTGATAAACACCAACGCACCATTTCACCAAACACTGTGAGAGGGTGGCACGCACACAAGTATTCCGTGGAGAAGGCTTTTATGATACATATTTGCTGTCACTAGATGTGGCTGTAACACGTATTAACTGTACTGTGCTAGTGATCTTCATGAAATATTATGTGTAACTGTTTAAACATGGATATTATTTAGACAATATCTATTTTACTTTAATTCAGCTATTTGTGATAACAAACAGTAATTACAAATATAATAAAAAAAACAAGTGCGGAACCGCGGGCATAGCTAGTATCCATATACCTATAGCACAATATATGTGAGTAAAAGTATATTCATTAGAAAAATGTAATTAATTTGCTTAGTATAATTTAAAACAAACCTTGCGATCATATTTTACTTTCTAAAATTAAAAGATGTAAGTTGTGTACGTACCGGAACAGCACTTTTTAGTTATAGCTATTATTTTTTTATATTATTATTTATTATATAATAAATGATGGCTACATGTTATAAAACAAAGTTCTCTGCCTTGTCTGATTGTCTGTGTGGTCGCGATAAACTGAAAAATTATTGAACGGATTTTCATGCGATTCTACCCAGTAGATAAAGTGATTCATGAGGAGTGTTTCGGTATATAATTTGACAAGGTTCTTTTTATTATCAGGCCGAGACAACGTTCGCCGTGTCCATTAGTATTAAATAAATAACGAGGTTGAGTTACCATTAAAAAAAAAAGTGTGTGTGTACTTATGTACACGCGTTAGAAGTTATACTTCTTTGGCGTAACAAGATAACAATCTGTTCAAAAATTTTATCTTTCGCCTTAATCTACGTTTGTAGAAAAAAACGACAAAAAAAAAAAAAAAAAAAAAAAAAAACGACAAAAAAAAAAACAAAAAACGACGAGCGTACCAACATGCGCGACTAATATCGAGGTTCAATTTCTATTTTGTTGGTAGCTTTTTTTTCGAGACTTAATGAGCGGTTAAGCAGACAGCTTCATACTGTTAATTTTGTGTCACAAAAATTAAAATTTCACTCTCATCATTTTTTCATAACGCGCCTAAAGAAGTATAACTTCAAAAAATCAGTTAAACCACGAAAACACACAGCCCGGTGCTCGCTTGACGACAAATTATGGAATGGAAAAAATAATAATAACAGCATTTTGTATTAAATTGGATGAAGAATGATCTCTCAGTTTTTATGTCGGAACGTGATTTTAATAATAGTAATTACTACCCGAATCATTTTATAAACATAGGGCAGAAAAATGGAATATAAAATTTAAAAATAATCAACCGAGTCGAATCAGATTATATTGTAGTTAAAAGTCGTGAGAACTTTATTCTTATATGTTTTGGTTGGGCCGGAATGTTATTTTTGGCTTTCACGTAACGATGATTTTTCAATTCAACATTTGAACAACGATTTTCCAAACATTTTCCTCGTGATTATGAATTTAGTATATTATTTATTAGTCAGATTTTAAATGGAAAATCTGTGTGGTTAGTTTATATGTAATTTTGCGGTAGATTCCAGGATTGTCTTAGTTTTAATTCGTGTGGTCATATTTGAAAGAGAAATAGTCAACATGTCCTGAGATACGATTAAAATTACAAGTCTACAGCTCGTCAAGAAAATATTTAAAAAACAGACATGTAACACGAAAAAGAGTTAATAAATTAGCGGTTACAAGACGATCATGGAATTGTTGAAAGATCGGATGTCTAGTATTTTTTGTAGCTATTAAATACTTAATTATAATAATAGAAACCTAGATCAACTATGACGTACGCGGGTCACATCTTTTTGTCAAAAATTCCGATTTATTAAGTCGCTGAGAGACATTTCGTGCCTAGAAAACTTTTGTAACGCTCTGCTAATTTTTTGACGGACATTTTTAGCTTAATAGTATACCGTTCTCCAAGCGAAGAGTTGTTTATTATTTTAGATTTTTTAAATATAATTATATAAGTGAAAGTGTTTCTATTTAAAAATATATATAAACTACAATTGAAACACTTATCTTTAATACGGATGTTAGGTTTATAGAGTGAATTAACGTCGGTATATCTCCAGTTTATAATACACATAATTTAATTACTTTGAAAGTGTATATATTAGTTAGAAGGAGAATAAATGCAACTAAATTTACTTACTAATCAAAATCTTACATCGCTTGTTCGTGGGGCACCCATTTGTCAAGCTTTTTTACCTTGCCAATTTGACGCAAATGGACCAAAATTTTTTTGACGCTAACGTCGAAAGCTGCTGCTAATTCAACCGTAGATTGTGTATCATCAGCTTCCACAATCGTCTTTAATTTGTCATTATCGACCAAAGTCTTCGGACGACCGCGAGGTTCATTTTTCAGGTCGAAATTCCCAGAACGGAAGCGAGCAAACCAATAACAGGTGATGCGTTGGTTTGTAGTGTTAGCTCCGTAAACGTCGTTGATGTTGCGTGCCGCTTGTGCCGCATTACTGCCACGACGGTACTCATATTCCATAATTACTCGAATTTTTAACGTACCCATGATGACAAAAAAGATTGAAATGCGATGAAAATGTAACACTAATCAATAAACAAATGACTACTTTTGGAAAAACAATTCCAGGTTTTTAAAATAAAATTAATTTGAAATTAGAATTCTTAGCCAAACAAAAATTATTTTGATTTGAAATTGCCAGTACTGCAGAACGGGAATTTCATAGGTAAAGACCTATTATAATGAAACAAAATGGCAGCTCCACAACTGGACGTCAGTCTGTGAGTTCTGTCAATATTTCGGAAGATCCTGCTAATGGTTTCTGTCTCATTCACTGACTTTTTGATATGGAGATTGTTTAACTTAAAACTTTCACTTTCTGGAACGCTTTTTCAAACACAGTCCTCGAATTTGCACACACAACAAAAAAAAATAGCTATTCTAAATTGATGCGCATACATACATTCGATAATAGATTTTTATTTATATATGTTATATCTATATAGCCTTTAAAGCGAGAATGGCTGAGTTAATAGCGTGTTCTAACACTGCTTTGATGGACGTAGGTTCGAATCTTTGCGACTACCGGAGCTTTCGGTGAAGGAACACATCGTGATGACAGCATAGCATGGTGGTATGGTTTTATCTAAGTCCGTCTGGTTAGCTATCACCTTCAATTTAAAAATCTATCCCCAGACACCTGTTGGTGTGTTCCGGCAGCTGCACTTGAGAGCCAGTCCTCTCTAGTTTTAGCGTGTTTACCATTTTAGATAACATCGTTATTTAACATGAGACGAATTTGTGGCCAAAGACTGAAACCTGTAAAATATTTTTGAAGTTATACTTATTTTGGCGCGTTAGGGAAAAATGATGAGAGTAAATTTTTACGATGCGCGCGCACACCGTCACGAAAAACCGACACCCTGAAGTTAGCTATAGTCAACATTTTGTTTCTTTGTATTTGTTGTTTGTATTTCTTTATATTAAAACTTTCAATGTATTAAATACCTTTTTTCTATTGTTAGTGTCGTTTTTTCTACAAACGTAGAATAAGGTGAAATATAAAATTTTTGAAAAGATTTTTATCTTGTTACGCCAAATAAGTATAACTTCTAACGCGTGCACATAAGTACACACACACTTTTTTTTTTAAATAGACTTATTTTGCACCTGTGATTCAATTATAGATGTCATCTAACTGGAGCTATACATAATTGCGAGTTGTGAATCTGCTGTATCATATTTTCTATATCTTTAAATGTATACTCCACCGCTACGTGACCGAGTGTCCAAATATCTCACAGGTTGTAATGTCCACTGCACATGACCCGTCCGACAACTCTATACGGTCTGTGTGTTCTTTGACATTGTGTGCACTTTGCGTACATTCGATATGAAAAATGTTACGAAATATAATAAAAAATAATATTTTACTTGCAAATCTGAATATATCGTGTTAATTACCGAAATGGTTGAATTGTTTTTAACGTGACCTTTTAGGGGCAGATAGATTACTTTTCAGAATAATATTTATGCTACGTATCATTACTTTTGCAATAAACCATTAGCATTGCTCTTATAAAATAAAAAATAGGTTATTTAACATTGGCAGGATGCTTAATTAAATATCCTAATTCCAATTAAATAAAAAAGAGCACATAGTTTAGTACACATGGTTTCCGTGAATAGTTTATTATGATCTTGATAATTTATTCAAAGATATAAATTTTATCTTAAGCCTAAAGTATTATAAAAATAAATGAAAGATTTTTTTTATATCATAGGAGGCAAACGAACAGGCGGGTCACCTGATGTAAGTGATCACCACCGTCCATAGACACTTGTAACACCATGGGAATCGCAAGTGCGTTGCCAGCCTGTGTGGGGGGGGGGGGAGGAATGGAGGGGGGGAGTGGAAGGGGAGGGGAGGTGGGTGTCCGGAGCACTCACTGACCGAACGAAACGCAACAATGCAAGCACTTTTACTTCACTTCGGTTTTCTGTGAGAGGGTGGTACTACCCCGGACGAGCTGACCCATTCATGCTGAAACCAGTAATAGCTTCAGCGTGGCTCTACGATGTTTATGGTAAAGGGAAACTGTAGACACATTATCTTAATAATATTATATTAAGCAAAAATATTGACGCTTGGATTTCCCAGCCTTCAAATCAAAGTCATAAACTAACATGATCTAGATAGTGTTTTGTTTTTTAGTTTGTACGTTACCTTTGTAGGAGGTTTTTGAAGTGAAAACTTATTCGCGTTGAGCGATTTAATAAATAAAATATTTGATAAGGGAAATATTTATGGGTTTGCATCACCGATGACCTCGACATGCTCGTGGCGTATTGTGGTTGCTCCAGACTGGGCGATGTGTAGTATAACGGCCTGTGTACATGTAATATTGTTATTTTTCATCGAGCTTGTGCAGGACATAATATTATGTTTGATTATATAATAAACTGTATAAAAATATATATAGTTATAGCTGGGTGTGCCAATAGATGTGAACATTATACTAATGCTAATAATCTCAATTTACTAATTATGAGAATTAAATAATTCAGACTATAATTTTATATATAATTTTTAGATTTCATATTTGAAAAATGACACGGTTATTTCATTGTTTTTAGTTTTCACTTCTGTCAGCAGTTGTTGTATATTATAAGCCAGTATTGTTTATTGACTTATTCACTTATGCTCATCTATGTATGAACTGTGCATTACAACTTATATTATTCTTAAAGTTTTTTTCTTAATTTAAATATCTGTAACATCGTGTTAATACATTTTAATTACAGTAGATTTTACAATTAAGTACTTGTTTTTTTTTCAACTCTTCGCCGTGACCAAATAAGGAGAACACATTCGTAGGTATTAATTAAACATGTCAGGTGGATGATCAAATACGGTTCGAAAAGCGAAAGTTAATCATCAGTTCTACGAAATGTAATGAATAGTTTTTTTTTAAGTTCATTAAATTGTGAGCTTTCAAAGTTGTCAGTTTTTATTGGGAACATTTTAGCTAATGCGTAGGACTTTGCACCACACACATATATTTTTATTTTTGTTAATGGAAGAGCTATCATGATGACTTCTAAAAAACAAAACAACAATCTAGTAATATTGGAAATATATATCTTTTTGTTTTTAGAAGATAGCTATCTAATAAAATGTAGAACAAACAATTGTATAATAACAACGATTAGATCTAGTTTCTATTTAGTTCGATTAAATATTTATTTTTATTTTATTTTATTTATTTTAGGATCGTCAACATGACAATACACTAGTAAGTATATAAAAAGTAGGACTAGTGTGATACATTATAAATGTAGTCATATTTAGAGACAACCACGGCGGCGTGCTCCAACGATAAATTAAATATTAAACTATTTTACATATTTAAAAACTTAACATACATAATATAATAATACAAAGACAAGGAAATTGAAACAGAAAGAGAGAGAAAAAAAAGAAATACTGAAACAATTATAACTGTATTTTGTGAACAAACTGATATGTCTCTATCGCTGTTTTGAAATGATTTCGTTATAATGATAACGATATAATATAATATAATGAGTTATAGAAATTTTTGTAGGGTCTATTCTGTGATCTAGTTGGTTTTATATTTTTCAACACACTTGCTCATAAAGTGGCTCTAATATCACCGCAATTAGGCACATATACACCTGTAATACTATTTATTACTTTTTCATTGCTATTATTCACAAGGATTTATAGAGTTTCTCTTTTATTTTATTGGTCGAGTTGCTTTGTTCTTAAAAAGTTTCGATACAAAAAAGATAATGTCAATAGACAAATAAATTAATGTCCTAGTGCTTGATCTCATTTCCACAAGTGAAGTGGATTAGAGATAATTCATTGTAGTGTTTAATAAATAAAACTTTCATCAAATATAACTTTTGTTTCTCTGAATAAAGAAAACTTTAAATTCCCCATTTTATACGGGGGTTAAATAACAATAGAAATGAAAGTATTTCAATAAATAATCTATCGAAAAACGAAGCCATCAAAAAAGAATTATAATTTTTAACGTGGACATTTACTTTGTTTCTCAAATAAACTTTTGTAAATAAAATGATTTTTTTTTTATTTTCTTCACAAGTGTGTTGAAAAACGTGTATGATACACGTGTGTATTGGTGATTACCTTCCTCGGCTCTCTTAAAACCCTCACATAACGGGTGGGGTCTCAATGGCGCCTCAGAGAAAAAAAAAAAAAAAAAACAATTATAAAATAAAATAATATTAATATTTTATAAAAATATATAAAAATAGAGAGAATATAAAATTGCACTGGTTGCCCATATATTGTATAGTGTTGATGTTATTTCCACAAGTGAAGTGGATTAGAGATAATAAACGTGGACCAAGAATTCCGAGGTAATACAAAAATTACCTGGATGGGAACAGCCATTTTGTTAGAACACTGTGCCGCTAATTCCGTAGTAAGAAAAATTCTCGACATTGGATTGGCACTAATAGTCTTTAATACTGTTGCCGAAATAAATCAAAATCAATTTATTTAATTTAGGCTCTAAGAAGGTGTTTATGAACGTCAAAACTACCACCGGTACGGAAAACAACCCAGTCATCGAGAAGAACCGGCAAGAAACCCGATCTGCTTTCGTTTTTAGCGAATGCACATAGATTGTCATTTTAAAGTATTTATGTTATAAATGTTCTGTCGTTGATTGTACAAATTAAATAAAGAATTATCGAGTTAAACGTGAAGCAGAAGCTCTGTGGGCACACTGACCCAGATCACCTTACATCGACGGTTCGCGAATTCCATTCGGCGAGAGTTTCAACCGAAATCCACAATAAATACCTACCTACGGTCATTACAAAAGTGGCGCTTTACGATAACCGGGAAAGAAATGTGTCGAAAAGATAGCTTTTTTTATTTTATTAATTTTGAGGATATTTTAAAGACATTTCATTAACAGATCTTTTAAAGTGTTCACTTTTTAAAAGAAAGTTCTTGTTGATTAAGAATCTCTTTATCCTTATTATTGTAAGCGGTAGGCGTACTGCGTTAAATGAATTATTGTAGGTCCAATTACGGAGTTTGTGCGTATCTCTCAGTTAATTTCAGGCAGGTAAATGATTTGTCGAGGCGATAACTGTCAACTTAAAAAAAAAGATAATACTTTGTAGAATTCCATGAATGTAGTCTAAGTAAAAAGGTTTTGGCCTGTACTTTCTTTTCAGTCGTAAAATGTTTAATTTTGTTATAATTATTACAAAGGAGAAAGTTCGTGATAGATGGATGTGTGTTTGTTACTCTTTCACGCAAAGACTGTTGAACGGATTTGGATGCAACTTAACAGTTATATAGCGTGTACGTCAGGATAACACATTGGCTATCATTTATAATGATATTGTTTAAATTAATCAAAACATAATAATACAAATCAAGTAGGTTTGCAAATAATCTGCTATCTGATAGTTCCCTCGGTGTGCGGCGGATAAACCGTAGAAGTTAATATGTAGTGTTGTCATTTATATATCCAGAAACGCGGATGAAGTCGTGCACAGCCACTAGTGTTTAATATACTAATATTATGAAATTTCAGAAATTTGTGTTTTATTTCTTTGGTACTAGCTAAACATTGGAATTATTGGTTAGAGATGAAAAAACATTTTTACATCTTATATCATATTTACTGTCTAACATAAAACTACGAATCCTCAGGGAAAGTCGATCACGAAGTATAATTACTAGGAATATAAGTATAATTAATAGTGAATAGTAAGTGACACGGCGCGCTGTATATGGGCCGAGAACGTGTGGATCGCTCTATGAGAATATTATACAGAAGGATTGAACTGTAAATGCCTACTATATACGCGAATTATTCGCGTGGTCCGTTCTCGAACGAAATTTTAAGGTTACCTACTGCCTTGATAGTGATACAAAATTCTAAACATTAACCTCGAGTGAAACCGCTCCTTTCCACTAGTGTTAACATAAAAATATACAGATGTTTTGAAAGAAGTTCATATTAGCAAGTGAATTATGTGAAGATATACATTTTTCTGACAACTAAAGTAGATTATTATAAGAACGTTTCTTACCGTGAGTCACTGACTTGTATAATATTTATATTATTTTTTGTGCCACTTGAAGCGTAAACGACTGTCTGAAGAATTAATTTTAATATTTATTATAAAAACGGCTACCGTGTCTGATGTCTGGTTTATATATATAAAGATGTGTGACATAAAAAAATATTTTGACTTAAGCTTTCCAATTAATAATAACACTTTAGCTTTATTACAGGGTAAGTAATAGGTATGCTATTTTCGTTTTTGTTTTGATTTAGTCGTGTATATAGTAATTAATGAGATTCGTGACAACTTCTGTAGTCCGGTGAAGCTGTGAAGGCCCGTCAGACCCATAGGTTTGGTCAATAGGAAAAACAAGTGCGACAACTTCTGTCACGAGTTGCGCAACCGATTTTCGTGCCTGAATATAGATGAAGATAATAACAAGATGGGAAAATATTAAAATGATTAACGCGAAAACCAGCTCCACTGTACTTAACCACCAGTACCAGAGCTTAAAAATTGGATTAGAGTTACAAAGGACTTGTGACCTTATTAACCAAGGGCGAAGGATGAAAATGCAAATCCTGCGGAGCACAATATGAATAGTGCTGAAATTCTGAGGAGCCAATATAATATATAAGGATAAAAGGCGATGAGCCGACACCCTTGCACGGGTGGTCGACCTAAGTAGACCTGGCGAAGATCTGTACTCGCCGAGGTTAATAAGTTTGGGCTTACTTAGAGTTAGGTGAAACGTGAAACCATCGATAGAACGAGAAGGAAAAGCATCATATCTGTCCTCTACGCCAACAGTTTGAGGTCATAGGATTTCAAGAGAAAGAGATAGCGATTAGAGGCGTAGCTACCCACGGATGTGCTCCTAAACTACACGGGCCACTCGCGTGTGAATAAAAAATTCTAAAATATTACCGATAAATTTACATTTTCATTGCAAAGTTGCTCGAGTAATGAATGGAAATGAGTATTTTGGTTGTCTGTGTATAAATAATTCCTCATTTAGACGGGACTTCCCGAGAGTTTATACAGATTTACTTTAATCTCTAATTCATAATGGTAAGGCATGCAGAGAATGAGTGAAAAAGAATAGGTTAATTCGGTGGAGCCCTCAAAAGAAAAAATAAACAAAAAAGTAGAATATAAAAAAAAACATTGTCCAACTTTTTCGTAAAAAAACACCCCTCCCTGGATAAATTTAGTTAATAATAGAAATAATAGCTACATGTCTCTCCTTAGTGACAAACACGACATAATTTAGAAGTTCTATCCCCTTATAAATTTTGTTATCGGGCCCTTGTAGTACTTTAGCTATGCCACTGACGCTTAATATATTTTGGTGAATCATACAATTAATTAGCATAAAAATATATGAAAATATTATATTCAACGATACCGCGTCATTTCCAAACATGAAGGTCGTGATAAGATACGAATAAACATTGTGCTGTGATAGAATTAAAATATACAGCCGGTCAGTCGCATGACTCACTGCGACTGCACGAACTGTGTCACACAGTGTAACGCGAATATGTTATGACGGAGGGGCGTCACGCATGCTCAGTTACCATGATGCTTCATGTCATTATGTTACCTCACATGAGAACGATTTAAAGTTTTTGAATTAATTATTCAATTCCCACGAACCTCAAATGAAACCCCTTCACGATAAAAGCCTTACGATTGTGGATTGCGTTACACAGAACTCTAAAACCTCGCCACTACTGGTTAAGCGGAAAAAAATGTTTGATGGAATTATATTCAAGAAGTTTGTGAATGTACGAATTGAAAATTGTAATAAATTTATTTATTCATGCGTTCATTCGTTCGGAACAAAATTAGAAACAAGTTTAATATATACCTGATGAGTTTATGTAAAGTCGTCAATATATTTTAACATAGGATAATCACTACATCTACATCTGTCTGTTAGTTTGTTCGCGATAAACTCAAAAACTACATAAATGAATTTTCATGTGGTTTTCACATGTAGATTAAGTGATTCATGGGGAAAGTTTACGTATATAGTTTGTCAAGGTTTTTTTTTATTATCAGGGCGGGATAGTGACCGTCGTGCTCGCTAGTCTTATATATAATAAACATACAGTTTCATAGACGCCCAATTACGTCAAAACTACTGAAAGTATCGGCATGGGACTAAGATCCTGGGATGCAGAATTTTCCGTAGATCGTACTAAGCTACCTATTTTTTTATTTCCATTGCTCATTTGTAATATATATATAACTAGAACTTTTACATAAGGTTCGAAAATAAAGGGTCTTGTATACTAACCTTCTAAATACAATATTATTTTTATTGGCTTGAAGTAGCATACAGAGGTGCAGTGAACCTGATTACTGCAAGCCTATAACTAATCTCAGAAAGTTCGGATTCTTAACTGAGGGCATTCATTAATAGGTTGCTCTTCTTGAGAAGGAATATAGAACGTCTCTCGTGGCAGTGCGTGTTGGCGAGCACACGCTTTATACCATGGCTTATTTACGTCAGAAGTTGAAGCTCGCAGAATTTCTACCACTTCTTGCTTTTAGTACACCTTTATGTCTCTTATAAACGGTTTGTATTCATACGAAAAATTTTTTCTTCATAAGAAACTGAAGATTATAATTTAACGTTTACAAATATTTATCAGATTTTAAGCGTTTCTTTATACCAATTATATGTCATACTCGCACTATTATTTTCTATACTAGCAATGTGAGATCGAGTTTAAGTAGTAATTAATATGGTTACGATTCACCGAGTGTTCCAATACTTCGGATTGCACGCATTTCCTCTGCATTGTATTCTAATGCATTATGTTTTTTGCCTGTGTTATGGTTTGTATCCAATGTATTAAAGACAAGCTGATACCTGTTACTATGTACTTGAGAATATTGTTTAATTTTTTCGAACGAACTTCGTATTTTATTTGGGTTAATGTAAACTGTAATTGTTTTTTTTTCGATATTTCCTCATAAATACTTATTTTTAGAACAGCATAATTATATGTAACTTAAATAATACCTTGAATTACCCTGTGTGTACTAGTAATTCTCGTCGAAATTGGATCAACCATCTCGTCAATTATCCTGAAAAGTAACTACAAACACTTGAATTTTATTTATATTTATATGTAGTTGAAAATAAGTAAAACAATAGCGAACAAATGTTCCTCGTTCGAGATAACAAAAAAATCAGTCGCTATCGTACAAAGACTCGATGTAATCAAGCGACGATAATCGATGCGATGATGACCTAGCCGAATATTAAAAAAAACCCGAACCTCACATTGAGGCAGGTGAAATGGCAAGCCATTTCACGAAGTGTCAAATAAGTACACAGATTGACGCACGAAAGCGATCTCTATCACTTTCATCTCGCCTCTTTTTTTGTAGTACAACGTGTAATGAACAACAGAATAAAAAACATATTTGCATCTATGTGGCACATCTTTTTTTGACCGTCGAAGCAATCTGGTACCTCGAAAAGTTCGTATAAGGATCGTGTTGTAGTGCGAGCGTAGCGATTCCCGTACGATGTTTTATCTCGAAGTCTCCTCCTTTAATTAAGTAATTATTTTTACCAGAGGTCGTCCAGTGGTCGAATTTCGGCGATAATTAGGGGTATAAACCTTTTCTTCATGTGTTTAAATATAAGTATTATTATTGCAAATATTGTACATCGTCAAGTACGAGGAATAGAGAAATAAAAGAAAAAAACGGTTTCTACATTTATTTCTTGACAACACCAGAGCTCGGCAATATCTGCTAAACAAATATATGTATAGAAATTAGATTGAGAAACAAGGGAAGATGTTCATAACTGTCTTCCTTCTTTCTTTTTATATCTATGGGTGGGGCTCCAGCAGTCGAAATTTGACCATACTTCATTGATTTGTCAAGTTTCTACATTGAGGAAAACCGAGCTTTTCATATATTTTATTGATAAAACTCGTCAATATCAACAAAATAAAAAAGAAATAGAAATTCGGATGAGAAACAGAGGAAAAATATGTTCTTAACGGTTTTCCCCTCTATCTTTTTTGATGTACATATAATTGCATTATAATGATTGGAATGAAATAAGTACTCCTTGCCATTTCTAATTCTAATTGCAAATATTTTGAACAGAAATTCTATGCATTATCCTTATCCTAACTAATATATAAGTGGGAGCTGTTTTTTACTATTTCATGGTCTAACTACTCAACCGATCATTATGAAATCTGGCATTCACATTGTCAAGAGTGCAAAAAAGGACATAGGGTGTATATTTCACCCAAAAAAATGTACTGTTTAATGTACCGAGGAATATTACAATATCTTTTAGTATATTAACATAACGATATCATATAATGTTGTTGGAAGCTATGAGCCATGAGTTTCGCAGTTTAAAGCTGTAAATAGCGCGCAGTGGATTAACGGTTCTATTGAAAACCGGTTTTATGGCTTGAACCTGCTGCCGTCGCGCAATCAATCATTATGAACAAAAACTATCCCATTTTATAACTAATCATTGCACGATCATTTATTAAGTACAGATTTAAATGGTGTTCATTTTTCTTATTCGATACCGTGTACTTTGCTGTTTTATTACATACTAGCTTCTAGCCGCGATTTTGTCCGCGTGGAATAGTTACTTAGGGTTAACGCTGACATGCATCGGAAACTCTCAAAAGGGAAAAGAAAACGATTTTGTAACATTCTTCATTGGTGCTCCGCTCCTATATATAGTCTCCAATAGTTCTTGAGATTAGCGCGTTCAACGAAATAAACAGACCCTCCAGCTTTTTTATATTAGTATAGATTCAATTAAAATATCTAGATGGATTATATTAAAGTGTGTGTGTTTTTGTGTAAGAAATAGATAAACCTATATAATACAAAAAGAAAACTTTATAATACGTTATATATTTTAGTTTTAATTGTTTTTGGTAAAAGAAACAATCAAAAAACCCGATGATTGTCTCCGATCCTCGTACTTTAGTCAAGTTGGAAATCTGTTGGCAGGCGTCTGTCGCTGTGTTCTGATAGTCACTTTTCAGAGCGTCCGCCCCCTTTGAAATCGGAATGACAGGAATCTAAACGGAATCGTGAAAGGTATTATGGGCTTGTAAACGTTCCATTGCGGAACCAAGACCGCCGCACCGCACGCATTTCTACAGGAAAGTGGCATGCGATATATGTGCTGATGTGTGTGTACACAATAGACTTTTTCAACGTAGATGTAATACGATGTTATATTATAGGGCATTTATATTGCATTGATTACATTACGTTAAATGAACTATATATGTTTTTTTTATTACTGCGATTATATAGGCAGTAATATTAGGTACCAAAATCTTCTCAGCAAGTAGTATTCAGGTACGAAAAGAATGAGAAACATAACTACTCAAGTGATCATTGTATGACTTATATTTAAAAGACTACACTGCACTGTATAAGGCAATAACGATAATAAAAAAAATCGAGGTAGTCATAAGGACTGTTGACAGAAGTGAAAACTCAAAACAATTCATTAATATTATTATACTACGAGTTACTACTCGGTGAAGGTCGATGACGCGAAATCATAAGACTTTACCCATCTAAAACTTTAAACATGCGTATGATACAGTCGAGTATATACAATATCTGGCACAAGCGCTCACGAATATGTCGAGGTCATCGCTGATGCTTTACTAGCATGTTGAGGTTATCGGTGTCGCTAACCCATAAGTTTTTGTCCTACCAAATAAATTTATGTATACTTTTTTAATCATTCAACGCGGTTATTGTAATTTTCACTTCAAAAAATTATTATTTCATATCAGTTTCTCGATTTCTACATAACTTATGTTTCCATTTAGAATACGCGTAACGTGAAAGTTCTCGCTGTGTTTTGAATGCTTCGAACACGTAATATATTTTTTATTATATATGTCGAAATTACTTTGATAGTTCAAACTTGTTAAGCCCTAAAATCACGCGGTACAGTCACTCTCGTCAGTGGTACAATCGATTAAAAATTAGCATAGTTTTTTTCTTAATTTACATTGTGAAATATATACTTAAATAAAATGCGGTAGAACCTCATTAAGATAAAAAGCAAGGGAAACACAAAATATTTTAAGTTGTAGGTTTTTTAATTTATCAAGGGATCATGTTAGAGAATAATTGATGAGTTAATATACAGTTCATATTTTCACCCGAATGCGCCAGAAGAAGTGGTAAAATAAAATCCATGTTAAATAAAAAAAACTTTATTTACAGTTTAGTCTACTGAAAAATGTCTGTGATACATTATTTAGATTATATCCTTTAATAGCGGGCCCGGTGGACGATGTTCCTTCCGCCCTGATAATAAAAAAAAACCTTGATAAATTATATACTACAACGTTCCTCATGAATTACTTTATCCACTGGTGAAAACCGCATGAAGATCCGTTCAGTAGTTTTTGAGTTTATCGCGAACAGACAGACAGACAGACGCGGTAGATGACTTTGTTTTATACTATGTAATGATTAGATTTTATATTTCAAACAGTTCCCGGTTTCTTAATCGATTTGATTTTCTTTTAATTTATCAGCGTATGTTAGTGTTATTAATTTTCGTTTTGAACTCATTTTAACTTGGGTAATTTTTATCACACAGCACGGTTTCCTGGACAGTGATCAACAACTAATGATCCGAGTAAGCCGCTGCCCTAACCGCCGTAATTACAGCTTTACGGGATTTCAAAGAAACGATAAGTGATTGTATAGTTATTCTTTGTGTTAACAATTTATCTCGTAAACAGGTGCAAGCAATACATTTCGTGAAACTTTTTGTTTTGTACATTCATTAAATTAATTAGTGTGGTATTATAATTACAAAGAAGAGTGCAAAAACCATAATTGCAAATTAATAGGGAAAATGCTTACACATTCAATGTATTTTTACTTGAAGAAAAGTCATTTTATTTATCACATATTTGTAAGTAGTTTTGTTTTCGACTGTACACATAGTTAACTTATAATATTTAACTGTGGTGGCCCACTGTACCGGTCGATTTTTGTCCATAGAATTTGACGTGGGTGGTGGGTGTGACAAAACACGACCGTTATTAGTTGATCGATCATGTTACCGAATAGCAGTCATGCATGCACGGTAGTTGACGACAAATGACGTCATTTATATTAATTATTCACCAGAATATAGATGAATTTATGGCATAAGGTCGGTGATTCGCAATATATATTGTCAAAAAAGGGATGTGACCTATAGAACTGTGCAGTTGAATGTTTTTTAGAGATCATTGTTTTATTTTTCTTTCGGGCTGACTATACGCTATTGGCCTGATGGGCTTTCATAACTACACTGGACTAATGGGGCAAGTGATTATGGTACTCAGCCGCTTGAAAACAAGCTCAAGGGTGTCAAAGATTTCGATACAACAACGCGCATATTATCTAGCTAAACAAATCTAAGTTTTAAGGTGGTTCGAGACGACAATCGTGTCCCTCTGGAAGACAATCAACATCATACGTATACGAATTAGTGCGGCACACATGTGTACCAGCATGATAAACTAAACTAACCGAGTTGTAAAGTGTAAGTGTAAAGTGGTTTTAAATGGGACATTGGTTTACAAAAAAAATTAAGTACAACGAATCAGTTAACTGTATTGTTTTCGATATCATCTGCAATATAAAAAATATGCATACACCTTAGTGCTTCAATGCAAACTCACCTGATGTTAATTAATAATGTGTCCTAAGGTACTATAGGATTGGGGATTCTGGGGATTAGAGTATTCATAGAGACATACACATATACATTTTTTTTTAAATAAACTCATTCGGTGTTATTACAAAAAATTATACGTATTGAATACTTTGCTTTAAAAAGGTTTCGAATTAAATGCACCGCGATCGCTGAATGTTCACCATCTTGCTCTTTTGTCTCGCTTTGGTTACGTTAGTTTAGACTCGCGAAAAAGGATAACGCGAACTTACCTAGGGGGAGCGCGGTGCATTTAATTGGAGACCTTTTTAAAGCAAGTATTTAATACGTATTTAACTTTTTTACCGATTGTATTCTATTAGACTTCGTAAATACACCATCCGCAATCAGTTTTTGCCCAAAATTTGTCAATGTGCAGATACGATGCGAGTTCAGTTATAGAACTAGGTTCTGCACACGGCTTCGTTCGCGATAATGTAGATTTGTCTGATCTCTTGGGAGTAGTACTTTATTCTGGACTAGCGGTGCCCGCGACTCCGTCCGCGTGGAACCTAATTTAAAAAACATTGACCAATAATATCATCTGTATCTTTCAAGTTCATTTACTTATATCTGTTTTCTGTCGTACTTATGTCGCGTCGTCATTAAAATTACATTAACTTTTGATAGAGTGAACCGATTTTACAGCGATTGTACAGCGGAAGCTCTCAAAAGGTAAAATAACCCCGATTTCCAAACATTGTTCATGGGTGCTCCGCTTCTATTGGTCTTAGCGTGACGATATATAGCATATAACCTTCCTCGATAAATGAGCTATCTAACACAGAAATAATTTTTCAAATCGGACCAGTAGTTAGCGCTTTCAAACAAACAAACAAACTCTTCAGATTTATAATATTAGTATAGATAATTAAGATGCATTTATTTAGATTAATGTTCTCCCTTTATATTGCCAGTCTAATAAAAGTTCATTGTATGTGTACCTTCCGCGTTATTTACTTTCGATTAGTACGTATAGAGGTACTAAAAAAAGTTCGTGAAAGTGACACTAGTGTTTTGATTATTACTACGTAATTATTCATTCCTCGAGATTACATCTAGTGTTGTAAAACCGATAACTTACTATTGTAAACTGATTCTTATTGTGATAATCGAAAGTTTTTAATTATCACAGCCAGTCTCTTGTACTATTTGCTTGCATTCTTCGAGTGAATATAAATCTTATTTTCAAGGCTTCTAGGTCGACATTAAATCGCTTTAACAGTTTGTTTGTCATACATAACGTTACGAATTCGTATTGTGAGTTGAACTTTCTTAGCTTATTGTGATCAAATATGAGATAATTAATATGGTGACGCTCGAGGCTGTTTCGAACACTTGCTGTGTGTAGCTCGAATGTTGATTGTATTTTGATAAAATATCTTCTAGGTGTAAGTCGACGAATTGTAGCATTCTTCATTTATAAATTTATGTGCGCTTTATTTAAATAAGTAAAAATTCTCGTAGGGAGTTTTATGGTGGTTAAATACGACAATCGTGTCCCTCGGGAATACAGTCAACATACATCGAATCGAATATAACACCCAACATGGTGACTCGTAACGCTGGGTTCGGGGTTTATTTCTTAGAGGAGCGCATATATCAAAAAAGTAAGGAGTGTCCCACCTAGTCTTTGAAATTAACTTTTTACCAATGAATAAAACACTTCTTTATCAAGAATAACTATCATTACATAGTATAAATTAAAGTCCCCTACCGCGTCTGTCTGTCTGTCTGTTCGCGATTAACTCAAAAACTACTCAACGGATTTTCATTCGGTTTTGACCAGTGGATAAAGTAAGTCTTGAGGAAGGTTTAAGTGTATAATTTGTCAAGGTTTCTTATTAGCAGAGCAGGATAACATTCTAATAACTATAAAAATACTTGTAAATGTTATAATAAAATGTTGATCAAATAAATGACATGTTGATTAATGGTAATTTTCTTTTATGTTTCCTGCTGAAGATATCTAGTACTTCTTCAGGGTTCATCATCGAAGCAATGTCTTCATGGTATACGATATATGGTGCATTAGATCCAGTCCATTTAGATGGTCGGATTGTAGAGACGGGGAGAACGTTTCACTTATGTTCTTTCTGTCGATTTTATGTAATCTTGGCATATTTTGCAATTTGCCGCTTTGGTATCTATGCTCGTTCCCAAAAAGAAACAAAAGTTATGTAGTCTTTATTAATCTCTTAGAGTCTCAATTTATCTACCGCCTGGAGGCCTCTGTACCCTCTTCCTAGATCCGCCCTAGGTGTCTCGCTTAGACGTACTGCGTTCCGGAAACGGTAAGTGTACATAGAATATCCATCAGGGTGATAGAGAAAAAGGAAGGTACCTTCGACAGTGCTTCTCTTTTAAATTGACACTTTTCGGAATCAGTCAGTGTATAATTCCAGCTACTGAGAAGTGTACATTACGGCGTAACAGCGACGACTTGCAACGGATTGCGAATTTTAATTTTTGCATTTTATTTTTCTTATCATCAAGTACAGTTAAGTTGTTTTTTCGTGCTCCGTTAAAAATAATATGACAAAACTGAAACAAGTTCATAATAATCTTTATTCGAATTATGCGTATTTGTTACATTTCTTACTTAACCCGACAGAGTTTGTTGATTTGTTCGGTCAATGAGAGCGTCAGAGGCCTACCTCCCGTCCCTCCTTCTCTCCCCCACTCCTTCCCCCAAACACGGGCTGGCAACGCACTTGCGACTCCCCCGGTGTTGTTAGTGTCTATGGACGGTGGTGATCACTTAACATCAGGTGACCCACATGTTCGTTTGGCTCCTATGACATAAAAAAACCCAATCAGAATACTATGGTTTCGTTATTATGGTTATGGTTTTCCTTCAACGAAAGCCCCAGCCTATTACAGGTATTTTATACCGAGCCATCATCGCTTCAAACTATTTCATCTATGTCATAATAAGGCTTTCAATGGGATATTATTATGCTCGATTCTTTCAACAGTTAATGTAAGCTTAACGTAACATTTTAAGGATGATTACCGAGTATTCACTCGCTTCAGTCACGCGAACTTGTTACAATTACGTTACACGCTGCAACTAGATCTGTTTAAGTTTCTTCTGCTTAAGTGCAAACAAATAAACTCTCTACCGATTCGATTGTATGTACACTTAAATTATGTAACTGTAGAACGTGTAGAAGTCTATTTATATTGATAAATTTAAAGTATTTGTTGATTGTCCGAGCTGAACTCCTAAATTTGCTGGTACTTGGGTTTAGCTTCTACTACTACTACTTTACTACTACTACTATTACTACTTAAAAAACATTTAAAAGTATTATTTAAATTCATTTAATTTCAATCATCCATATGCGAGAAGCAGAAATAATAATATTTTTTAGAGTTCGTTTAATATCTGTGAAAAAATTGTATGGATCAAGTAGCATGATATAAAATACTCTACAAAATTTTTAAATTGTTTATAGGCCGTTTGTCACTTTTGACTGTGATCTCATTTGATATTGATTAACGTTATGGTCCTAGGAGTTAACACTTTAAACTTACTCAAACTAGACCTCAAGTGCTACTGCCACAACACGTAGATTCTTGCACAACAGATTTTAAGCTATAGGTACCATACGCAAATACTTTACCAGATGGATACTAAAATGTCTTACCATCTATCTATAGTTTCATCACAGATGCTTAAACTTTAAACTTCTAGATGGTAGTTAGTCAGGCGGCCATTAGATAATGCCCTATCATAGAGCTGTGGTTTCGTCATAATTTACCGTAAGATTTGGCACCTTGTATAGTTTCATACCCATGTAATACGTCGCGGTGACCAAATACGTTAGTGGCCATAGATGCCATATTTGCACCAGAAAAAAATTACCGCCCTACCTGATGTTAAGTACAGTACTATTCCAACAATAACAGCATTCACCGAAAGTTATATAATCCATCGGCAAATCGGCCCCGGATCTCGAAGCATCAAGCCCTTAAACATGACACTATGACAAATTTAATATCTTGTTTGTGGTGGTCGCATTTCTATCGAACCATTTTGCTACAACAGGTACAACCCTACCCGGTCGCCTTTTTTAAAAATACATCTAAGGTTTTATTGTGCAGTTTTTACATTGTTAGTGGAGGAGGGCTATAAATTATATTCAGAAATAAAATTTACATCGTGCCTCATCTAATATATACATATAATAATAATGTAAATCTAACGTTGTACTTTTTAAATTTTTCTGAAAAAAATTATCGCAGGTGTCTTGGAATAAGTAATAAAATACATTTCAAACATTTTTAGAAATGTCTGTCTGTCTGTTTGCTTGAGTACGCATCACTGCTAAAGTACTGCGTTCCCGATAACACCTCACCAAAGCATATCCTCGTGTAACATTTAGTCTTGATTTCATTTAAATCGGTTCACACTATCAAAAGTTATTGTCATTTTAATACATTAATAGTTTAAGTACGAGAGAAAAGTAGATAAGTAAATGGACTTAATATATTTAGATGATTTTATTAGTCACTGTTTTTTTTACATTATGTTCCACGCGGACAGAGTCGCGGGCACAGCTAGTTAAATTAAAAGTATATTCAATTTAGTAATAAAAAACACCCCGTTTCCGCGTTGATGAGTGTGGGCGATTCGCGAGGTCACTGATCAGGTGAAGCTCACCCACATAACAATGTTTCGGTCGTCATCGCTCTTACTATGATTTCCAGTTAACTATAGCGATTAATTAACTGTGAACGCGTACGTAATTAATGTGCTATAAGTTTATAAGCATCATACAACATATTAACTGTGGGTTGTGTGTAAAGTTTGGAATAACAGGTGGTAGAGCCACGCTGAAGCTATTACTGGTTTCAGCATGAATGGGTCAGCTCGCTTGGGTCGGTGGGGTAGAAAACCGACGTAAAGTAACAGTGCTTGTATAGTTGCGTTTCGTTCGGTCAGTGAGAACGCCGGAGGCCCACCTCCCCTTCCCTGTCTTCTTCCCTCCCCCTAACCGTTCCCCCTTTCCTCTCAAACACAGATTGGCAACGCACTTGCGATTCCCCTGGTGTTGCTAGTGTCTATGGACGGCGGTGATCACTTCGCATCAGGTGACATACATTTTTCTACAAATCTTTATTGATTTTAAGTTTGAAAACTGTTATAATGCTATATTCAGATAAACGTGAAGTATCTGTGCATACGAGTGTCGCTCAGGATTTTTACAAAAAAACATGAATGAGACTTTTTAAACTTTGGAAAGTAAATTATTTAAAAAATATTTACATATGACATGTCGTTCAAATCGTTAGAACTGTTTCCGATAGATTGTACGTTCAAGAGTGTTAGATTTCCTTTTTGGAACGAAATTTTTTATTTTACATAAACACAGAACATATCATACAAATATATTATACTAGCGGCAGCCATTGTCCTGCCTTGATAATAAAAAAAAATCCTAAAAGTCAACCGCAGCGCCACCTACCGGGTCCAATTGTGAATCATTCTCGGATCCACTGGAACACGCACACAAAATTTCATCAAAATCGGTCCAAGCGTTTAGGAGGAGTTCAGTGACATACACACGTACAAAAGAAATTTATATATAAAGATATACGTAAAATAATGCAAACAATGCAATGAATCAATAAACAGTTAGTTTAAATTCTTCCCAGAATAAATTTCATTGCCGCGTGTAAATAACTTTGATTATCTAATCTTCTAAATATATAAAAATTCTGTGTCACGATGTTTGTTCACGATGCACTCTGAAAGTACTCAACCGATCTTAATGAAAGTTGTCATTTTTGATAATTTCGTCGAACTTGTGAGATAGTATACCAAATTTATATTTCGATTAATGGCCCCAATATTTTTATTGGAGTTATACTTCTTTTGGCGCATTAGGGAAACATGATGAGAGTAAATTTTTACGATGCGCGCGCACACCGTCACGAAAAATCGACACCCTGAAGTTATTACGATGCGCGCGCACACCGTCACGAAAAACCGACATCCTGAAGTTATTACGATGCGCGCGCATACCATCACGAACTCTGAAGTTAGCTATAGTCAACATTTTGTTTCTTTGTATTTGTTCTTTGTATTTCTTTATATTAAAACTTTCAATGTATTAAATACCTTTTTTCTATTGTCAGTGTCGTTTTTTCTACAAACGTAGAATAAGGCGAAAGATAACATTTTTGAAAAGATTTTTATCTTGTTACGCCAAAGAAGTGTAACTTCTAACGCGTGTACTAAGTACACACACATTTTTTAAAATTACAAATTAAATGATTGATTGTAAGTTTCATCAGTGTCGAATAGATGGCGCATTCAATTAGTTTGTTGACAGAAAACTGTAGGACCGACTGTTATAGATATCTTATAGATGGTGCCACGTTTTATTTTTTAATTACTTTGTCAACTGCAGATTATGTATTATAATAACTGAGCCACAACATCGCGTGGCCGGATCAGCTAGTATGATATATATTGCGACTGAATTTTGTGAAAAATAAATTACTTAATATATAAGAAATTATTCAAAATTAAAGCACCGTTTGACATCTTTCGACAGGTGTCGACATTGTACCTTTAATTATTTACAATAGTGATAGTTAACTTTCATTCCAATAGTAAAACGTATGATAGCGATGCGGAAAATAGTTCGAACTCTTTCAATACGTTTAAGGTTAGAAATCGAAAGTCGACTTTCGCTATCAGCTCAATTGGTGAAATAATAATTCTCTCGATCGTAAATAAGTCGTTATTATTCGAGCGGACAATGTGATCGATACGATTTAATTTCTCATAGAAGCGTTTGAAATGCAAATTTATTATTACGGTCCGTTGAATAACACCATATTGTTTTGTTGTGTAAAAATGGTGAGCCATTAAAACTTTCTTTAAACTTGATTTGATTAATAAATAAATTATTGCATTCCAATGATTCAGAAGTCTTGATTGTATTATTACAAACGAAAAAATATTAGGTAGCTGATGCCAGCCCGCTTCGCTGAGTGATAAAAAGAATCATGTGTCTTATTCCTCTATGTTATCGACTATTTTTTCTAATATTTTATTTCAATCCGTAGATTAGTTTCGACATAATTAATAGACAAATAAACAAATAACTTTATTCTCGTATCTATAAAGTTTATTTATAGTTGTTTATTTTACAACTGTTAAATATAACAGTTGTTACTTTTCGAAATAATTTGTAATTTTATAACTAATTATGATTTCCTGTTTTTTTAATTTAATTTGCTATCAAAATGATAAAACTATATCTGATGTACAGTGGAATTCCAAAAGTATGAGCGACGTCACGCGTAAATGTCTCTCACGTCATTTTATTTGCTAATCAGCCCTGCTTATCAATTGATTACATAATTTTAACAATGGAGTCTATACAAGGGAAGTATTCTGCGTGACGTAATTCGATTCGACAAAATGTTACAGCGAGGTCTAGATGAAGACGAATAAAGTTAAAATCACATATCAATTTCGCAGACGTGTTAAGGTTGTGCCTGTAGCAATGATGTTGAGGAGAAAACAATGTTGGGATTCGCCGATGACCGTGGGAGTTTCGCGTTCCGTCCGAATGAGGTTTTATTGTTCGAAGCGTGCTCTGTTACGAAACAAGTATACATACAAATTAAAAGGTGCTTGCTAGCTATGTTAAACATGTGTTTTTGTAGGGCAAAATAAACTTGTAGTAGTTTAGTTGCCTTGTTTTAACTAGGAAATACTCGCTAAATATCATGAAAAACTTGCTGCTTCCTAAAGTTTTCTATCAAAGTATATTTAATGTTTTTTTATATCTGTCGGGACGACACGACGCGACGTTGAGGTGGTAGTTATAAAAGTATAGCGTCGTCCTATGTAGACGTTATCTTTAGTAGCCGATACAGAAATCCACTAGTATATAGTTACGAATTTATGTAGAGACGTGAACGGTCTGACGTATCGCGCGAGACTGATCCCCGCTTTTTTTTTGGAATGGCTACGCTATTGGCCTGACAGTCCTTTATAGCTTCACCGGACTACAAATCCGTGTTCCGTTTTCACTACGCCCTTTATAGGCTTGCTTCGTATTAGAGGGTAGCGCGTAATATTTGTGCCAGTACAAATACTTTTTGTCGGTAGAACGGGCATTTGCGTTGACATATAATTATGTCATTTCATTATTTGTCTATATTTTTCATTTCATTTTTGAATGATCTGGAACTGTTGTGTAAATTATGCATTCATATCATCTCATTAGCCTGTAAGAAACCCACTATACCATACGCTCCTACCCGAAGAAATGTATGGGCATAGTCAACACGTCAGCCCACGACATATTGGCGATTTCAAAGTCCGAGAAATGCACAGTTCTATATGAAAATATAGAGCACATATAGTCGTACTACAAGAACATTTCTCAGGTTCAGGTTTCCTCACGACGTTTTCCTTCACCGTCAGACGATAGTGTTACCAATTTAAATTGGTAAATGTAAATACTAAATACTCGTAAATACTAGGGCTCCAACCTGCGAACATAAGATTGATATTCAGTCAAACCGTTCATCCACCACGACTTATGTACTCATATATCATTGAGTAAATTCTAATTAATGAAAAAAAAAACATAATGTCAAGACGTTCACTAATAACGTAATTTTTACCACAACATCGGTAAATTACTTTGCTCTGATGAACCAGTAAGAACGCAAAATCCGAATGTATATTATGCGCTTATATTAATACATTTTTTGTATATGTTATTTTGTAACACTAGCGCGACTTTTCCTGAATTTGTGCCTTTGTAAATAATGACATACATCATATTATTACGCAGGTAGCTCTGTGTCAGTAAGATTTTTTGCAATAGGCAATATTTGACACTCATCACGTTTTTCTGGCAAAATTAAATAATATTGAATTAAACATACTTTACATAAACATAATTTAAACAACAATATTGAAAAAGCAACAAGGAGCCATCCATCCTTATAAATTTTCTCGTTGATAACATTAATAGGATTTTCACGGTTGTAATTTGTTAGTGTAATATTGTTTATGGTCGGTACCAAAGATACGTTTCTACATAAAAGAGTTTCATATATAATTTCAAATAATATAATAAAAAGTCTACGCCTAAAATGAGATATACTAAATTTGTAAAGTGAATATGAAATTATTTCAATAAAAAAAAAACAAAATTATGAGATTGACAGAAATTTTTATTTAGATTGTTTAGTATTAATTTAATTAAATTAGATTCATTCTTTGGTTTACGAGTACATTTGGAATTATACTTTTTTATACAAACGGTTGTGAATGAAATGAGCGTTCCTCGTTTAATAATATAATAGCTGATGAAAAACAATGGTAAAAGTTCATCGAACGGTAATTGTGACACCGTAAAAGCGGACCGTAAAACAGTAATAGTAAAAGAATTAAATAAACAATATTAAAACAACTAACAGAAGTCGTTTTAGCGTATAATAACCTTTAACGGTCCCCTTTGTTTATTACCTCTATTGTCCAAATAGTTAATAATCCGTCGGTGGATCTTGGTTTAGTTAAGAATTTTAGTTTTACTCTAGATCAATAAAATTAAACGGTAATTATTTATAGAAATAAAAATCAATTACTGAAAGTAGGTAAGCGCATTAAGAAAAACTGTAAAGCTGCAGGATTTGGCTATTTGGCTATAAACCTCATTTGACACACTGTTAGTATTTCTATATCTAATGTATACGATACATGTTGCGAGTGGCGTGCGTATCGTACTTACAGTTGTTTTTAAAGAGCTTTTCTTTAACTGTAGGTATATGGTCTCACAATTTTATATTCCTTTAATACAATTTAAAAAAAGGCGTGCGGAGCAGCGAGTACAGCTAGTAGGTAATAATATTACAAGAAAATACATTCCCTGGACTCACAGACCGATCTGTGTTAACAGAAACTGTTGTTGCCGCCGTCGACTTGTCCATTTGTTCAATAGAATTACAAAGTGTAGTTTAATTCAAAGACGACAGCGATTTAAACGATTAATTTTAACGCATTAATTCATGATACATATTTTTTTAAATAACTTAATTACTATATTAATTACGTACTACTTAAGTCACTAGTTAAGTAATGAGTATTTAGGCAATATTGGAGTAATAATATTACGTAATTATTTACTACTGACGTAATAGAAATTATTAACCATTTTGCTACGATTAATTTCGCTAGTCATTGTAATATGAATATTACAATAAAATAGTTTTGAATTATGGTGAACTGTGAAAGAGTAAGTGAATGTAATAGAGATATATACTAATATATTCGTTGATCTCAAGCTCTCTTTAAATTAAGTATATACTAGCGAGCCCGGCAGACGTTGATCCGCTCTGATTATAAAAAAAATCTTTGACAAATTATATACCAAAACGTTCCTCGTGAATCACTTTATCCACTGGTGAAAACCGCATGAAGATTCGTTCAGTAGTTTTTGAGTTTATCGCGAACAGACAAACAGACAGGTGCGGTAGGGGACATTGTTTTATACTAGGTAATGATAATCTATACTATAATAAAACTGTAGCAAGGTCAAATCTGTACATTAAATATTTTTTGAAAATTTTGATCAGGGTAGGCTTTGTTATCGATATAGAAGCCAAAAATAATCTTTTTACAATTTTTGTCTGTCTGTCTGTCTGTCTGTCTGTCTGTCTTTCTGTCCCTGTGAACGCGCATCACGCTGAAAGTACTGAACCGGTTTTAACGAAACTTGACACAATAATAACTAATATTCCAAGGTTACATTTAGGATACTTTTTGTCCCATAAAACGCAAGGGATTCTCCAGGATAACGAAAGACAAAAAATTGTAGTTAATGTAACTAGACTTTTTTGCGACACCTTAGTACAAGAGCCAGCAATGTTGGAAGAACGTGAAGTTTAGAAAAGCTGGTTCTTTAAAATGAAGATATATTATGCCCTTCCAAACAGAATTCAGAATACCTGGTAGCCGGTTAACGTTGTGTTTTTTAATGCGCATCACAGATTTACAGGTTAAAATTTTGGGTTATAAATAATTTAAGGAACATTTTTTTTCAGTAACTTTTAAACGCTATTAAAAACATGAATTTATCACTGCCAGACAATTTTGTTATTGACAATAATGTGCCCGATGATATTCTTTATAAATAAAATAATTCATTTCAAACCATTTTATTTTTTCCATTGCAAAGAACATATTTCATTTTATTAACCATTATGATATTGAGATTTCATCGTAAACACCGTAAACGAAAAACAACGATAAACGTAGACATATGACTTGAGACTGACGTTATCTTGAATACATGCGTCTATAACAGGCGCTTCCACAATTATCGCTATCTTTATCATACATAAAATGGGGTAAACATATCAATGCAGTTGCAGTATCTAGCTCTAAGTTTCTAAACGTTTTCAAAGCATTAGCCGGTTTTAATTGGGGTGTTCATCCATAACATTTAGTTCGTTTATACTTCAATATTACACGCAGTCGAATTGACTATGCCACCTTTCTTTATGATAGTAGTGCTCAGGTTAACCTCTATAAACTTGAAAAAGTCCAAAATCAGGCCATGAGAATTATCGGGGGTTTCATTAAAGTTACTCCAATCCATGTTATGGAAAGCGAATTGAGCATATGTCCGTTACATCTTAGGAGACAATATTAAGCTGGCAAAATTCTATTTAAATTTAAGTCATTCGAAAAGAACGAACTAACTAATGTATCAGAAGAACTGTCCACCTCTTTCCAATCACTCTATTGGCGTAAAAGAAAAAGACCACTATTTTTTATCAATATAAAAATACTCCAAGTCAAACAAGTATAAAACATGAAATGTTCACTTTACACACCTGGGTCGATAACATTGATTTGCACAATATAATTAAAATAAATGTAGATGGTATTTGGAAGCCAAAGCGTCAATATGATGTTGTTAGAATAAAAGATATTTGTCTTCAATTTATAAATAAACATTGTCAAAATTTTGTTAAAATATACACTGACGGATCTAAAGCTGGTAATTATTTAGGAGCCGCATTTTTTGAGTCAAATTCCAAAACTTTTATGAAATTTCAAATTGATGAACATATTTCAATTAGGCACACTGAATTAATAGCAATTGCAGAGGCCTTATCATTTGCACAATCAAACTGACTACAGAACGATTCAGCCACGCCCCTTAAGGTCACCATGGATTGATGACAGTACGATTTGCCGTCGGGAAGCAATCACAGGAATAAGATTACGCTCAGAACACATCCTATGTAAAAAGTTCGCCTACCTGATGCGTAAAGTACTATCACCACTCTGCCAGAGTTGTGAACTCATCGATGATGTGCACCACATCCTGGCAGAATGTGTTCAAAACGAAGATATTAGATCTCGGCTTAATGCTTCTGATTCGTTCCACACTGGTTTGTACAATTCGTTATTGTCTGACCCCACTTCGAAAGATGCTAAAGAATTGTACAAAATTAATATAAGCTATTGTTAAGTTTATTGTCATTCTTATTGTTATATAGTTGTATGTCACTTAGGCGATATAGCCGAGAAGGCGACTAAGCCTTCATTAAAAAATAAATAATAATAATATTAAAATTACAGCTATCTTAACATGGTTTGGACATACTTTATTTTATTTACAAAAAAAAATAGCATCGGGCACATTATTGTTAATAACAAAAATGTCTGGCAATGATAATTTCATGTTTTAGTAGCGTTTCAAAGTTAGTAAAAAACAAAACATTCAAAAATTATAAAACATTATAAAAATCAATATTTTTGCCTGTAAAGGTGCGATATGCACTAATAAACGCAACGTTTACTGGCAGCCAGGTAGACCGCACTCTGTTCGGAAGAACATAGAGATATATAATAACTGGCTTATTTTCTTTTTCGAAACCGTTGCTAGCTCTTAGACAAATAGTTACAGGCAAGTGACATTTGACGCGTCGTGCTCATATCTTTTTAATATTTATATTTATCTTCAATACAATGGAGTGTGAAAAAGTTTTAATACAAGTTGAAAATAGTTATGATATTATTCAGTGTTTCATTTATCATTATTTTATTTTATAAATACATTTTATCGTTTAATTTACAATTGAACTCTATCAACTTGA
>AP028427.1:19430650-19551895 GCA_036509395.1 Antheraea yamamai | reverse complement strand
ATAAATACATTTTATCGTTTAATTTACAATTGAACTCTATCAACTTGATATTTTATAATGTAAACTCTACTGACTGTATAGTAAACGTCTACAAAAAAGGGAAAGGAACTTCGTTAGAAACTGGGGGGTCCATAGACCTTTAAAGCTTTTTTTCACATTACCACCAATATATGTTGGTTGCTACGAACGGGTTGTAGGCTTATTTTAAACGATTTCTCACATACCATCTGGGTATATGTTTGATTGAGTCCCTTGATAGTTTGGATTCACAATTGGAAACCGATGGTGTGGCTGCAATAAGGTTTTAGTTATATTAAATTTTTTCGCGTTTAAAAATACAATTGGCACCAGTGATAACCGATTTGGTGCAGACGAAGTTGCACGGGTCAGCTAGTGATAAATAAAAATCAATTACCGAATGTATGTAAGCGCATTGCTTCAGAACGCCTACGCCTATTTGACTAAAACTTTTTTTATGGACTAGTCAATTGTCAGGAAAAGGTGTTTATGACAGAAATAGTTTGAAAAATCGTACGAAAAATAAAAAAGGATAATACAAAAGCGTGTGAGTAAGTGAGACCGAAGGTACCAAGGCGGTTTTTTTTAATCTGGCCTCATTTTCTTCATTTATACACTCGTGCGAAGCCGGGACGGGCAGTTAGTAAAAATTATATAACGAAATAGCTTAAATCACCCTTAACTTGTTCCGCGACAAAGTTTGCAGCTTGTAACGATTTGCATCAGGAAGCAACTTCAAGCTCCGGCTACGACACTGTGCCGATGTCCTATTCTGTCGTACCCGTTTACATGACACTTTCTATTTCCGCTAGGTGGCGCTTTACACAAACATCTCATTGCGCAACTGAAAACGCTACGTGATTACGTTTGAAACTTTACATTTAATGTTTATTGCACAATTATCCTTACATATTATAAAACAAAGTACTCTGTCACGCCTGTCTGTCTGTTCGCGATAAATTCTAAAACTACCGAACGGATTTTCATGCGGGTTTCACCAGTAGATATAGCAATTCATGAGGAAGGTTTAGGTATATAATTTCAAATGTCAAAAAAAAATATTATCAGGTCGTAACAACGCCCGCTAGTAACAACATAGATTCGTTTTTGCAAATTCTAAAAAGGTAACGTTTTCCGTTTTGTATCTGTGTTGTATATATTCAATTTATATATCAACAGTTAATTTTTAAAACGGATCGAATTTGTTAGAAAATTGAAGAATTCAGAATTCTGTATATCGCTATCTTACATTTCCTACTGGACATTCAAAATATTGAGATTTATAATACTAGTAACTACCGGCGACTTCATTCGTGTTAATTACAAGATAAAACATAATAATAATAAAACACTACATATTATAAAACAAAGTCCTTTGCCACGTCTGTCTGTCTGTTCGCGATAAACTAACAAACTACTGAACGGATTTTCGTGCGATTTTCACCAGTAGATAAACTGATTCACGAGGAAGGTTTAGCTATATAATTTGTCAATGTTTTTTTTTATTATCAGGGCGAGAAAACGTCCGCCGGGCCAGCTAGTAAAATATAATGTATGTCATTCGGAAAGAACGTCGCTTTTGCGTGGTAGTTCCAGAGATTACTTCGTACAAACAAATCATTTGATTGTAGATAAAAAGGGAATGTTTGTTTGATTTACGCGCGTGTTTAGGAAAACAGAGTCAGATAGGAATACCGTTTATCTTATTCTGACGAATCTCTGAGGAGTTGTACACATTTTTGTAATTGGGAATTAACACAATTTGGAATAGATGGCGCACGTATCGAGTCATAAGAAATCGGCAATGCAATTGTAAAATCGCCAATGGGTTTCTGCTATCATTTCTCTCTTGCAAAATATGTAATTAAGAGGCGGGAATGAAGTCGCGATGAATAGCTAGATTTGTATTAAATATTTTGCATAAGACGATAATACGTGGTCGTCGGCACTCGGCAGCAAACGGCTGTTGATTTATGCCCTGCTGAATATTTAACAGCGTTGAGTCTTTCAGATACTCTTTAGTATTATATAGGTAGTGTATTTTATATGAGCTCTAGGATGTAAATAAGATTCTACTGATATTGTCTACCAATAAACAAGTTCCTTTTTATATAGTGTAAGTCCATGAGTAAATTTAATTGTTTTCACTTATATGGTTTTATGTATCAAACAGGTAAAAATTGCAGTGAAGTTTACGAGAATTAATTAAGGTTTTCTTTACTAATTATTTCTATTCTCTTTTATTAAAAAATGCATGGACCAAAAGTTTGGAAGGGAATAAAATTTATAATCAACTAATATTGATGAGTGCTTCACAATTACTCGTCAGTTTTTATGAGGGCAGATTCAGGACAGTTGGAAAGAACCAAATTCACAATTGTTGCTCTTCTAAGATTTGATTTGTATCAATATACCAGTGTAGGTGCATCCGAGCAGAGGCTGTTTGAATAGAAAGGGGCTAAAGGATGAAAAGGACACCAAAATTACCGGTAATCGTGATCCGCGAACCGAATTGGCGTATTTTTAAGCGTTTTTGTTTCTGCACGCACATGCACTGACTTGACTGTATTTGGCTGTACGAATATATTTTTAGTACATTGATCAAATGACAGATGTAGAATAAAGAATGTTTTACTACGTGTAACAATAATTGTTTTCTTTATCGAAATATTTCAGGTCCTTTATAATTATTGTTACTGTATAATAGATGTAATATTTATTGTAGTATTTAACAACAGCGTATTAGGCAAGTAGTGAGTCTTTAATACGTCGAAGCTATGTGGGCGCACGTTAATGATTTCCTCTACAAAAATGCATGACATTCAGAAAGCACTGAATTCACAGTTATTTTTTTACATTCATCAAAGGATAAATGTTATATTATATATCTAAAATAATTGTACCCGATAAATATTAGTAGTTATCATCAACATTCCATTGTAATTAATTCATTTTTTAAGTTTCAATATTATGGAAATAAAAAGAAAATTTTTCGTACATTTTTTCTTCATTATACTAAACTTAATCAGTAGCTATTAAATATAAAAAGAATAAAGAAAATCACTTGAGAAACAGAGCAGGAAGATATACGTACTAACTGTTTGTGCCTGTCTATTTATATATAGAAGATTTTACGCGTAACATAAATTACTTCCATATTTAATTAAAATTACATTTCCTTTACGCTTAGAGTACTTAATAATAAATTTAATATTTATTACAGTATTTAACTACAGCTTAATTGACAAGTAATGAATCTCTAAGGCGTCGAACTTGCGTGGGTACTCACATATAATAAGAATGTAAATCTAAAGTGTCTATATTTTTTTTAATTTTCTGAAAAATATTGTTGTGGGTGTCTTGGAATATGTAATCCATTCCAATCATTTTTAGAAATATCTGTCTGTCTGTTTGTTTGTTTGAACACGCATCACTGCTAAAGTACTGCGTATAGTTCACGATTAAACCTCACCAAGATCAAAATCATAAAGCATATCCTCGAGTAACATTTAGTGTTTGTTTCATTAAAATCGGTTCACTCTATCAAAAGTTATTGTAATTTTAATGACGACGCGACTAAGTACGAGAGAATAGTAGATAAGTAAATAGACTTAATACATTCAGATGATTTTATTAGTCACTGATTTTTTTACATTAAGTTACACGCGGACGGAGTCGCGGGCCCAGCTAGTATACAATACCTATAATTACTGGTAATAATATATATGATTTTATGCAATGCGCATGCCACCTTGATTTACAAACACCGCGTCGCGTCGCTTTAAGCTGTTAGTAATAACAGCTTCTGTTTTGAATGCAGTTTTAAATAATTTATGGTAGGGTTATCACCACGCGAATGTTTATTAAAATACTTTCTTTGTTTGTATGTCTGATAGTTATACTTGACCAGTAAATGGTTGAATCGTTCGCAATTAAATTTGGCATAGAGGTAGCGTGAAACGTGAAAAAGTATTCCTCGTCCTGAATATTTATGATATACTGTTCAAATAGCATAATAAAGCACGCCATACTTTTTCCTCTCCCCGCTTCGCTCTACACTCGCTACATGGCCATGTTATGTTACTCAATAGAAATACTTCCGTTACAAAATATTTTTTTCTATTCAGATAAAAACATTAACTAAGTTATTAATATGAAAAACACGCAGACGAAGTCGCGGGATAAATTGAGTATTTTCTTATACTTGTAACTTTTATTGAAGAATGGAAAGAGAAAAATGTTTATTTTTACAACTCTGATAAATTATACAAAAATAATGAAGCAAATAAACGTAAAGATGATCCACAAAATTTTTCAAAATTGTGACAAATTGTTCGAAAGAAAATAAAAGTATTTCCACTACGTTATTGATTTCTCTAATCGCAATTGATGTAATGTTCTATTGTTTAAATATATAAGCAAGTAATGTAATTATTTTTTTGTAATATTCATTTGCATTCTAAAAACAATTGTTGTTACGATTTTCGTGACAACCCTATCAGATAATTTGCATGATAAAGGTGCGGGAACATGAAACACTCACAAAGTTTTGAAAAGGCGTACAATATCTTCTCCATGGCCTAATAAACATGTCTCTATGCGGAGAAGTGGCACCGACGTGACGGTTTTCTTAATTATAGGTTACGTTCTTTTTATGAAAGAAGTCTCTAACATTTTCTAAGCGCAATAAGTTCACCGCCTACGATAATATTTCTCTTTTTACTTTAATATTGTCAATCTTAATAACTTTCGGTTTCAAATCAGCATTAATTTTACTCTTGCCAATGAACGATGTGATCATACGAGGTCGAAGGCGGTTTCTGGTATATAATAAATAATATCATAAACTTTCTGTGTTTTAAGACCACGTGAAATGAAAATTACTCAATCAATTTGAATTTACCTTTAAGACAAATCTAGAACCGAAATCGAGTGAGGACTAAGATTACATATCAAATCAAATCAAATCGAATCTAAAGTACTCTATTCAATTTAGGCCCTAATAAGGCGCTTATGAACGTGAAAACTACCACCGGTTCGGAATACATCCCAGTTATCGAGAAGCACCCGGTAAGAAACACGGTCGTGTTGACCTTTTTGTATACTTAAACAATCGTTTTTGGTGGATGCACAGAGAGGAGTCAATTCCAGACATGACCAGCATTCATATATTGATCTACTCTATAATAACCTTTTGACACCAAAGCCGGCTTGACATGGCGCTTAAACTTACAGTCCGGCAAATCGATAATATACTTTGAGACTTTGTTATAGAACCTAACACTATTACTGGTTTTACTAAGTCTGAAACATGGGACGACCAGTTTGTTACAGTTTCTAGTATTTAGATCATGTCGATCTTTTACAAAATCCTGCTTTTCAAACTTTTTGCGGACATTAATTAAATTATCAAGAATGTATTGAGAGTTTAGAGTTAAGATAACGGATTTCTGAAATTTAGTCTTTAATGATTCACGAAGTCTGCTATTATATATTGTGCTTCTCTGTATGGATTAAGTAGCAATTATAAAATCTTTTCGAAATGTTAATTAACTATTTAGTAACAATTCCAATTATAAGTGTTAACGTCAATTCGTGACGTGGTATGTTATATCTAACGCAATAAGGTTCATGAACCCATAACAAATTAAATGATTTGACCTCCGTTAGCACTACTATTCAATTCGATAATGCTCTTATATAAAGAATGTTGTTTTTATTATTTTAATTCGATCTTACTGATTTAATCGTCATTGCTAAAAGTCTTTAACCGAACACTAACTAACTGATCCTAAAAAATTTGATTTATCAAAAGAAATTACTGCAATACGAAACTGGCGGTAATCTTTAAGTGGTGTAAAAGTTACCATGAATATTTTATGTACATACTCTTGTTGCCAAGAAACAACTACGAGTAAAGACGCGAGTAGAAGTTAGTTATATATTACAAATAATATCATACTATAATAAACAATAACGTCCCTTAATTTCGTATTGCGCCAGAACAAAGCCATAGCAGAGATTGTTAAGTTTATAACAAGCAAAGCAACAACTTCCTGTTTATACGTAACACCAGTATCTTCCTACGAGCACCAATCCGAAGCACGTTCTAGTTTACATTATCGTTTGTACGTAAATTGCCATTTTGCAGACAATATTTAGTAATGTCTGCAATCGTTTTACTCTTGCGAAATAGGTAGTTATGAAGCCGATCAGTAAAGGCTTCACAACTGTACAAAGGTCTATGTCCCGAGGGAAGGCATGGGCGTATTGCGTCAGTCAACCACGTGGCAAAGCAGAAATGTATTCTACCGCCGTAAGAAAAAGGGGCGCATTTAACTAAAACATAAATGTCTGCAAAGTGGATGTTTTTAGCCCGCCTGGCTAACTACCACCCTCGAGTTGGAAATTTGTCGCCTAACACTTATGGGTACACTTCTGGTTGTTGTGTGCAATAATACCTCTACATTTAGCGTGTTTGCCATATTGGACCACATCGATATTTAATAGCAGATGAGATTGTTGACAAATTTTCTAATTTTCAAATTAATTCGTTTTTTGACTAAGTGTAATTAGAGAACAGAAGTTCAGGGGTGAACAAAAAATACCCTTAGAATCACTCTTTTTCCCCGATTCTGACTATATATAAAATTGAATTATACTAAAAGCGGCAGACGGGAAGTGTCTTTCTTTGGGCGGTAGTAGACATAGTAGTCCTAAATTTTTCCTCTGAACAGTTGTTTTTACAATACTTCTTAACTGTTGAAACATCACGGTATTTTCCTGCACCGTCAGCCAATTTTTGTCGCTGGAAATATTAGATTGATATTGTATCGGTCACTATCATTTGGCGACCATAATTTAAAAGAATATTAAATTGAAGCATACTGTACGGCTTGTTTAGTGACTCCGATGTCAACAGGCGAAGCGGCTGTCTGGTAACAAATCAAATTAATTGAGCATCCGCGGACAAAGTGTCGCTCTCGGCGTTATTAACATCAGCCCAATTGAGGACGTACCGGGACGAATGCAATTCGGTTGTATTAGAAGATGACCTACATACAGGGATGGCTTTAGGGGGAATATGATTAACAGGTTTCGTGGGGGAAATATTTCTGGTCAACGGATTCGATAATAGAAATGCTTATGCTTATATATTATGTTGTGTTTTTGTAGAAATGTTATCTATGTTTGCAATTGCTTCGATTGAGTATAACATCTATGTGGTAGGATATGCTAATCATACCTCACTGGATAGCGAGCACCATACATCAGGTATAACACCGACATTTTGGCATGGTTAGACGTGTAGTGTTCTAGGCTTAGCCGGCGTGTATTCAGTTTTCAAGCTGGGTGATAGTGTATCTATCTATACTTGAACGGATCGTTATCGCCTTGCGTTTAATTGGTTTGCTAAGTTTCAAGTTCACTCAGTATGTATCTTGCTGCCAAGAAAGTAAGCAGATTCCATGACAGCGATGTGTGTCGATGGATAATAAATCTGTCGGTGGTCGCCCTTGTTCTTGCATTGCACTATGCCTATAAGTATGTACAGTGCTGTCATCTTGTCGTTCTACAAGTAAACCTATAATTAGTTGTTTGCGTTAGGTTCTTGCAAACATAATGTTCTTCCTTAAAGATAGTCTAACTATCGTATTCTATTAGTTTCTCTCTATTGTTTTCTTCAGTAGGCGTCGCATTAACATTTTACGCATATCAATATTTTTGTTTTGGTGAAGTACATAATTAGATTTCTTTACAATCGTATCTTCTGTTCTAACATCCTTATATGCACAATGTACTTATTAAACGTGACAAAGATGCGTTACGGCAAAGTGATTGTTGCTTTATTAGAATTTTATAAGGAGATGTCGATGCCTCTTAATACCGTTATGTGCTGTTGTTTCAATGTTTTCCCATTTTAAACAATAACCACATATAATCCATAGTCAATGAATTAAAAAAAAAACACCATACACTACATACACATACATACTACATAAATATATATAATACAAACTTAGAACTTATTTTCTGTAAGCACTCAACTTTTCCTGCCATATATGTGCCAATCTTACCTCACCTTTGAACTTCAACTCTGTTCCATGCATAAAGAATATCTTGATCAAATAAATCATAATATAATCGAATAATCAGATTCATTGTCTTTGTTGTGTTCGTGCCGTATATATATGCCCTTGCACCAGCACTTTCTCTAATCCATTTATTCCTTATAAGGGTCACGCAGGCCTGTCGGTTCCTTGTACGAAGGTGACCTCGTGAACTTCGGTTAAGAAGAGAGCGTGAGGTTATCATCTGCAGGTCATCTGGACCACAATCGATTCGAGAATAGTATTAACGCAGAAGGTCTAGGATACCTTTGACAGTAGCTTTCATTTTCAGCGTATAATGTATTTAGAGTATAAATAAAATATATAATCCAAATCGGAAGACCTGCTAGATATAAAACGTTCTCACTAGATAATTGATTTTTGAAACTGCTGAACTTTGTCTGTATTTATTTATGAAATTTTCATGGGTATAGAAAAATAGAGGTGTAAATTTATTTCATGAATGTGAAGAAAAACGTAATAACATTTGGCTTTTGATAACGTTGTTTAGAAACCGATAAATATATTCAAGTGGACAAATATTTTGTTCCATAATACTAGGTCAAGTACCGCGTTCGTGACGCTGTTTTAACATAGGGCTATGGCCTCACATGGCTTCATTTTTTGGCTTATCGATTATTCATCTTCTAACCCAGTCTCCCTTAATCCCACCTAAGACAAACTCAAGATCTATCCGAGTTTTGTGAGATCTCGAATATGAGAGCATTTACGGGCAGTAAGTTGAAGAACTTATTTTATTTTCAAGAGCATTTAATACTTCTAAGGTGCTTGTTGTTTTGTGGCAATATTCACGATGTAGTTACTAACTTGTCCAACATATCCTGTTTTAGTCAAAGTGAAAGTACTGGAATAACCGCAGGTCGAAGTTTCGATAACGCTTTCCCGGACTAAGCTTATAGCTTAAATTTTTTACTAGGGTTCACAAAATATCTTTCTCCCAAAGTTTTTTTCTATCCTAGAACATTATATAGGATTACTTTTTATCCTGTAATTATATATACAACATTATACCGACAGATTTACTTCATAATAATATTTTTACGACGTTGTAGAAAAGTGTACCTAAAGGGAATATACATACGTAATGAAATTTAAATTTTAAAGTAACCAGAGAAATAATTGTAAAGGTTTATAAACACTGTTCCACCTGACTGGCGTAGTGCGCAGGCGCATTCATGCGTGTGAGTTCGGTATCCTAAATACCTGACCACTTGAGATTGAATTACACGTGCGTTGTGTGTTTTACGCATCGGAAAACTCTTAATTTCATTCTGGATTGTAAAAAAAACATCATTCATAATTTTGTACTACGGAAGCATAGAGTTTTAAGTTAGAACCAAATGGCTTTGTGAAGTTTACATACAACCACTCATTGATCAAGTTTTAATAAAATCATTTTTTAAGCTACAACTCCGTTTAAGGTATAATATACCTCCTTTATCAACGCTTTTAGTATTTTCCTCTTGGATTTTGGCATTCAAATCTTTAGTATTATAATGTTCTAGTTGTTTTCATAGATGTTACCTAAAATAACCAGAAATTAAGTTGAGTACTGAAAAGGCTTCAACATTATTAGGCTTTCATAATAAATAATGGAAACAGGGAAGACAAAAGTTTAAGAAAGAAATAAAACGATTTGGTGAAAATATAAAGGCGTTATTGTTTTTGTGTCATCAATTTAAATTCATCAGTTACAATCATTTCGTGTAAACGTCTACTTACTAGATTGTCAATTTAAATTTTATTGATAGTAATAAAGGATAAATAAGATAATGCTAGTTCATTGAGTTATTCAATGGACGTGTCGATCCGCGCACGCGCACCAGTGTCCATTCAGCCGTGTCAGTGGCTTTGCGTCTGTTTCCATTGTAGAACTGAAGTATTTCATTTTTTTATATTCATTTCCGAGCACTTCACTATCTATACTATATTATAAAATAAAGTCCTCTGCCACGTCTGTCTGTCTGTTCGCGATAAACTGAAAAACTACTGAACGGATTTTCATGCGGTTTTCACCAGTAGAGTAAATTGATTCATGAGGAAGGTTTAGGTATATAATTTGTCAAGGTTTTTTTTTATTATCAGGGCGGGATAACGTCCGCAGAACTCGCTAGTTATAACGAGGTTATATAAGGAAAACTAATTATAGAAAACAATTTACATAACGTGGACAATAATTGTGTCGTTACATTTAACAATTAGCTAAATACAATTTTAATCGTTCACATAACAACATGATTTTGTAAGATTTTCATTTTTCATACATCGACAACGAAACTCAAAAATATGCCGTTCATAAGGTTTTTAGTTTTTTTTTATGATCTTCATATTTTACATGTACAAAATTTGTAGATACAATTGTATTTAACTGATTTCGAAATGTAACGGCTCCATTGTAATAATTGGTAAAGATTTTTTAAATACTCTATAAGTTTTAGTATGACCACGTCAACCACATAGGTTAGACCACAATCCCACCAGATGTAAAGTAACGATGTGGTCCATGGGGGTAGACACGATAAATGTAGAGGAACAGGGCTCTCACGTGCAACTGCCGGAACACACGTTTAGGTAGGTGACAAATTTTGACAACTTGAAGGTGTTAGCTAGCCAGCTAGATTTTATTTGTTAGTGATACATGTGTGAAGCGTAATAAATATGTCATCAAAAACAAAACTTGTAAAAAAAACCAAGTCTCGCAACTCAGTTCTTCTAGCATAAAAAGTTGTGAGATCCGTGCAATACTAAGTCGGTTACTTTATTAAGTTCCTACTTAAGGGACCTTCTGTCTTAATTTATTACGTAATTAGCTAACCTAACAACATCCTATAGTGACCATATCAATATTACAAATATTTTATGTTTTAAATAAAATAGAGTGAATTCAGGCTTCTAGTTTTATCCACAACTGTTGTAATTTATCAGAAATAAAAGAGAGAAATATATCTTAAAACACGTAGCACTTTATTCATACAAGTTAACCACTGACAACTAACCACAGAGTTTTTCACTAGAGTAGTGCCATGAAAATACAGTTGTCACTCAAGTTACAATTTATTATTACAACAACAACGAAGTTATAGGAGGTCGAAAATGGCCTGAACTGTTTCGAGAAAAGGATAGTACGGCCGTGCGCTTTTTTGTTCGACTTGGCGGGTGCACTGCCGTACCCCCAGATATTGTTCTATTGTAAAGAAATTCCGGATAACTAAAAAGAAACTAAGAACAAATGCAATAAAAAAAATACAGGTGCTTGTTTTAATATAATTACTGAATGAGATATTCACTTTAAATAAAAATATTCGAAGCCCTTGCAGATAAGATTTTATTCACTAATGAAAAATTTATTGAAGTCACTTTTTAGTAAATATAGACGTAAAGATATATCGTATATAGACGAAATACATACTGTACGAGATAGTCCCCATGCAAAACCGAATTGGCGCTGGGCCCATCAATTCGGGGTCGTGACCACTCTGAGTAAAACTGCGATTTGCACAGCAACTCTAATCAAATCAAATACAATTATAAAATCACTTACCTTACAGGCTTGGCGCTCCTGTTACGATTGCACTGTGCTGCTACGTGTGTAGTATTATGTGTGTATAGTGTAATTTGTAATTGTATGTAAAATGAGTGTAGGATAGCACAAACACTCACAACAAATAATAATAATTTCCAATAGTCTTTACAACAATTCATATCAACTTAATTCAACAAACAAATATTACAAATATTAATACGCGTTGGACGTCATATCACTTCAAAAACCGCACAAGAATTCTTGCATCCGAAATGAAAACATGTGCTGGGTAGCGAACCCTTTTTTTTATAACATTTTTTACAACAGTTTAGTTTATCCCGTGCACATTCCTTAACACATACATAGTTTCATTATAAAAAAAACTGGATAAATTGTAGAATATTATTCCTAGCTTTTCCTGCTGAAGTAAAATAATACTTCTATCCCTAAGGAAGTACTGACTTTATTTCTAAGTAAAACATTTATTAGAGTGATTTTTTTTCTAATAATAAAGTAGTAAGGACATTACTTGATTAGAAATAAATTTGGGTTAACCGTGATCACATGATACAATTAAAAGATGCACTATATATCTTTTAATATAACTATAGTAAGTTATTACTAACGGGGTGATATTAGTCGAGATATAAAGTGAAAATTAACTTGTCTTTGTTTAGTGAATACGGTTAATTGATTTTCCAATAGCATTAGTATCGCTTGATTAACCAACGTAGTAATCTATGTTCTTTGCTGGATGTTTCTTGTGTCCGTCCGGCTGCGACCGTGTTGTTTCTTGTTTGATGTTCATTTAGTTGAGGTCATAATTTACTACTATTATATAACTAGCTTCTGCTCACGACTTCTTCCGAGTGGAATAGCTACTCTGGGCTAACGTTAACACACAGCGAAAGCTCTCAAAAGGAAAATAAACCCGATTTTGAAACATTCTTCATTGTTGCTCCGCTCCTATTGGTCTTGATGATATATACTCTATAGCCTGCCTCGATAAATGAGCTATCCAAAATTAAAATATTTTTTCAAATCAGACCAGTAGTTCTTGACATTAGAATTAGGAGACAGACATTTTGAAGGTGGTAGAGCCACGTTAAAGCTATTACTGGTTTTAGCATGAATAAGTCGGCTCACCCGGGGTATAACCACTCTCTCATAGAAAGCCGACGTGAAGTAACAGTGCTTGCATTGTTGCGTTTCGTTCGGTCAGTGAGAGCGCCGGAGGCCCACCTCCCTTCCCTCTCTTCTCTCCTCTCTATCCACTCGCCATCCCAAACACAGTCTGGCAACGCACTTGTGACTCCCCTGGTGTTGCTAGTGTCTATGTGCCAGTGTTTGTTTGCATCCTATGATATAAAAAAAAAACATTAGCGCGTTCAACCAAACAAACAAACCCTCCAGTTTTATAAAATTAGTATAGATAAATATTTAATTAGAATATCTTAATCATGAATCTAATAATGTTCTGCCAATTTTACTTTACATGAAGCATATTCATATAATGCGTATAGGTCTTTTTTTAAATATATTATATTAGGTCTTTACCTATGAAATTGCCGTTTTGTATGAAAAAATCTAAACAAATTTTTTTCATGTATTTTTTTATTTGTATTAATCGAAGTAATCACCCATGCAATCAATGCATCTTTGCCAACGCACTGGCAGTTTATTGATGCCCTTCTTAAAGAAATCAGCTGGACGGGAGGTAACAAATTCTTCAAAGACATTTTGTACTGCCTCTCGGGTATTGAATTTTTTTCCCGCCAAGGAGTTATCTAAATTCTGGAAAAAGTAATAGTCTGTAGGCGCAAGTTCTGGTGAGTAGGGCGGAGGACGGAGAACTTCCAACCCCAGTTCTTGTAACTTGGAGACCGTCTGCTGTGCAGTATGAGGTCGCGCGTTGTCGTGCAGGAGCAGCGGAGACGAGCGATTGACCAATGCTGGTTGGAGATGTGCCAGCTTCTCCATCATTGTGTTCAGTTCTTCACAGTACACATCTGCAGTAATGCTCACCCCGTTTGATAAGAAGCTGTGATGAATCACACCGGCGCTAGACCACCAAATAGTGACCATCACTTTTCTAGGGGTAAGTTTTCGTTTAGGGCATTATTTAGGTGCTGAACCAGGATCCAACCAACATGCTGAGCGCTTGCGGTTATCAAACAGAATCCATTTTTCATCGCAGGTAACAATACGGTTCAAAGTTCCTTCATTTGTGTGTCTGTTGAGCAGTGCAAGGCACGTCTCGATGCGTACTTCGCGCTGGCGATCATTGAGTTCGTGAGGCACCCATTCGTCAAGCTTTTTTACCTTGCCAATTTGACGCAAATGGACCAATATTGTTTTGACGCTAACGTTGAAAGCTACTGCTAATTCAGCCGTAGATTGTGTATCATCAGCTTCCACAATCGCCTTTAATTCGTCATTGTCGACCAAAGTCTTCGGACGACCGCGAGGTTCATTTTTCAGGTCGAAATTCCCAGAACGGAAGCGAGCAAACCAATAACAGGTGGTGCGTTGGTTTGTAGTGTTAGCTCCGTAAACGTCGTTGATGTTGCGTGCCCCTTGTACCGCGTTGCTGCCACGACGGTACTCATATTCCATAATTACTCGAATTTTTAACGTATCCATGATGACAAAAAAGATTGAAATGCGATGAAAATATAACACTAATCAATAAACAAATGACTACTTTTGGAAAAATAATTCCATGTTTTTAAAATAAAATTAATTTGAAATTAGAATTCTTAGCCAAACAAAAATTATTTTGAATTGAAATGGCCATTACTGCAGAACGGCAATTTCATAGGTAAAGACCTATTATTAATGAAATACACAGTAACTATTTGTCCTGTTTATACGGGTTACATATAAGCGTTTCTATTGTGAACACTGAAGAGAAATGAAGTAGACTGGACGCCTAATAATCAGCTTCGAAACTGCAAATTCTGATAATGGCCTAGGCATAACCAAGTGTTAGTAAACTAATAACTTATGATAGTGCTGCCTGCTGTATACGTAACATTAAAAACTTTCTACAATAGTATATGGCAGGTAGGTATTCCGAAGACTGAATCTCTTTCATATATGTAATTGGGAGGCTGAATACAGTCTAGTAAAAGTATCATATTGTTAGTGAGTTTAAAGGATATTAGTATTATTGAGATGCTTATGTCTGTTGTTATTATGTCTGAGGAGTTACCCAGTTATGCAAGAATACGTAACCGCGTCGCGCGTGTTTTGCATACAATGGCCACGGTAATAATACTCCTTTCGATATATTCGGACGGTAACGTTAAAATGTATGAATTTCCTTTGACAATAGAACATGTGGGTGATGAGAAACATGCAGAAAATGTATATTTATATTATGTTAATGCACATTTGTATCCGTTTTTGTTTTTGCATAAATATGTTGTTCACATTCGTGGAATACTGAATGTCCTCAATGTATTTTCACTATATGAGGTTGAGAAATTTGTTATGTTTTTTAATGTATGCCGTATTTCTTTGTATGTTTGAGGAAATGTGAAACGTATTCGAAAATATTGGGCATAATTTTTGTTAACGGTAGACTTATTTATGGACGCAATTGTGATTTTTCTGTAATTAATAAATAAATAAAAAATGTCGCTATGAAATGCTTGAGACGCATCGAAAATATTGAAATTGTTTATTATTTAAAGACACTACAACTTAATACAATTAAAATAAAGAAGAAGAGAAATTTCGTTTATACAAATCTATACTAATATTATAAAGAGGTAAAATTTGTGAGCTTCTGACGTTGTGGGGGGTAATCTCAGGAACTACTGGTTCGATTTGAAAAATTCTTTCAGTGTTATATAGCTCATTTATCGAGGAAGGCTATATATCATCACGCTAAGACCAATAGGAGCGGAGCACAAAGAATTATTCAAAATCGGGTTTTATTTGCCTTTTGAGAGTTTTCGCTGCGTGTTAACGTTAGCCCAAATTACTATTCCACGTGGACGAAGTCGCGGGCAGAGGCTAGTAAGCTATACAGACAAATTATATATAAAAACTTTCCTCATGAAACACTTTATCTACTGGTGAAAACTGCATGAAAATCCGTCCAGTAGTTTTTGAGTTTATCGCGAACAGACAGACAGACAGACACGGTAGGGGACTTTGTTTTATACTATGTAATGATAATGATAAGACTAGAATAGCTAACAATGTCAACGGAAAAATACGCGAAAAGATGGCGTTTAAAACAATCTCATTGTTTCGGATTCTTATATGACGGCATGTACAAATTATTTTACTACAGCGCTATCAGACGCTTCCCATCAAAAAACCTTATTCTAGTAATGGATGCTTATGAAAGGTATACGTGAGCAAGAAACAAATCTCTAGCTTTAACCTATGCTGAAAACGCAACTGATACTCATTTATCATCTAAATGTGCTTTTCTAGATACATGTCTCTTATATTCCGCATTTCACTTTATACAATGACGCATATAAACAACTCACTTTGTAATATAATTTATTATATTATCGTGTCACATCACCGTAACATTCTAATCAGAAATATCAGTTCATATCCTTCACACAATAATGACCAACGAATGTCCCATTGTAGCGTAGGTACCGTTACTGATGACATAGTGCCGAGCCATCCCATTAATCTTACAGAAAAAATTGAGATCATTAGATTATGTATAATTTTATTCAAAATAATGGTCGGTTTTAAGACTTATAAGTTACATTATGGTAATCTATTGAGTTAGTCCGATCAGCTAGCAAATTGGATATTTAGCCAGCAGTTATGGTGTATTCTGGTAATTGCTTAAAGATCTAACCTCAATCGTTTAATCATAAAGGGTTATCATTTTCCATCTGGTATAAGTTCGGGTTATTTTCCATTGCGCTACATATATTTTCATCTTTGATAGGAACTTGATAGAACTGAAACAACCATTTTGTGTAATTTTAGCACGTTAAGACTAGAAAGTACTTACTGGCTCTCAAGTGCACCTACTGAGATACATCTATAGACGCTTAATGACAGATCTTCTACTCGAGGTTAGTAGCTCATTAAGCAAATATTTGGGACGTACTTTTAGTATTTTTACATTAGGATTGCGTCATGATGTTTTTTGCGGAAAACTTAGTTCAACGTTAAGTGCTAGTAAGGCTATATAAAATCAACTTGAGGATTTTAATTTAGTTAAATAGACGCTTAAGGATCTAGACTACTACATAATTAAGCTTCTCCTACCTGAAAGTGTTTAAAATTCTATATAAGATCCAAAACAAATTGTAAAAATTAATTTCTCACAGATTTTTCAATCAACAAACTGAGAGATGAAATGATGAGGCAAAAAAGTGGCGATAGACTACATTAGATTGTATCCTCTCTATCATTAATCTTGTTTCTAAACACGAGTTTAATGGAGTGTAGTGTGTTGCAGCGGGGACGGAACGGGAGCGGTTGCATTGTAATCCGTTGGGCAACAATCCAAGCACAATGGACCGGCCGTCTGCCGTTACGGTTACTGGCTCTGATAGTTACGCTGGGCGCATCACTTGTACTGTTTAAAACAAAAGCCGAGAGAACTATTGAACATTAGTCATGTCAGTTCCTGTCACCGGTCCTTTCGGAAAATTAACTTTGGAAGCGATGCCTTGAAATAATGATAATTACATATCTTTATTGTGCTAGCTAAATCAGCCATTTGCAAATCTTATTTTAGAGGATACTGAAAAAAGAGCTTTTACTGAGAATGAAAACAAAAGAGTTAAGATTAATATATTCGCTGTCGAAAAGAGAATGTTTTAGGGTGCATCGACATTTAATTAAGGTGCTCTTTACTTGCTCCTAGAATATACCAATTCTGCATGCATATATGTTAATGTTACTTGCAGCGTATTTTATTTTATCGTAGGGCTAAATTGATATCTTTTATTATCGTCAATTGATTGATTACTCTATTTGTCACTGCGAGGTCAAATTTATGTGAAACAGTGCAGCGTCCAAAAATTTGTTACTCGTTACCAGCTCCCGGGGAGCATGTGCAGGGGAATGGGAGGTACAATTCTTGCGAACGCGGGTAACATCAGCCCCTTGCAGTTACAATACTGTAACGTAAAAAAAAAACATTTTTCTAAACCACTACGACGCCCTTTGTTACTTGGCGCATGGAGTTGTCACTACGTTTGTTGTATGGTAGAGTCGGCAGTGCATATATACTCTCTGCTCTCAAAAGCGAAAGACGTATGTTAGTCAGATAATCGGTAAACAGCTCTGATAAGCTTAAGAGATAACGGTGAATATCCACTAAGAATTGTGAGCGACATTTGGTACTTAAAAGAAAAACAGGTTTTCTATCGGTTCCGGGGGATGTACGTAGGGTGTATACGAAAGAACTAATATTCTTGTGAGATTCTCAAATTTCGCCAACTTTTGGTTCGACATATTTATTATCCTGGAGAAGGAGTCACATAGTTCCCAATAGTCGTAAAGAGAGAAATAGCTTTACGCGTTTACGAAACTCTTAAATTTTTGTAAGGAAATAAGAATTATGTTTTACTTGATTGTAGTTTTATTTTTCGATAACTTTGAATTGAGTTATTTATATCACTGATGATAAACATCTCAAATTACTATAATTTAAATAGAAATTCAGTTTTGTATTCTTTTTGTTACAGTTGGTGGTGAATTTGGCTCTCGTGATTTACCATGCGCTGGACTACATGCACTCCGAGGACGAGGAGAGGCTCGTATCGCCCGACCTGGAAGGGCTTATTACCGAGATGACATCTTGCGACCTCGTTGGTTAGTATTCATTTTATAGAAACGTAAATTTATTCAGTTTCATTTGAAGTCTAACTCTTGGATGTCGCATCAAAACACGTGCGTTCTCACCTTGCAATAAGTATCAGCTATCGTTAATTCGAATGTTGTTATTGAGCCGAAGTTAAGGGTAAGCAATTTTGTTAATATAGCCTGTGTGGCTGCCAATTTCAAGTTGGCAATACGTTTATAAGCATTTATGCCAACGAAAATTTCAACTATAAGCTAATCAATTTTACTCATATTTAGTCCCAAAGCTAAGATAAATGACCTCTAAAGCTCTCAATGGTAATTAGGCCCAATATTGGAATGTCTATGAGAGTCTAATAATATATACAAATGAGGTTTATACGTTGTTGTCGTATATTAATATGAAATAAATTAAAATAAATATAACTCGGCAAGAGCCCGTGATAAATAACTTACGCTCATTGATATAGTTCCGATAGAGTGTTTTCTATATTGTCGAGTTCAATTGCGGTGCAACGCGGTTTTCTCCCGATCTGAACTTTCACCTCGGCGACCTCTGTTCTGTCACGTAGCGCTACCGGCTGAATTGTATCTCTCTGCAAGAAAACTATAATATCTTGAGAGGATTGTAACTTTTTATTGCAAAATACACTGAACAAAATTGCAAGACCTGTATCCATTGGATCTGTGGGAAATATATAAAAAGGTACTAAGCATAGGTAAAGTGGTGTGAATAACTAAAGTTATTAATGCCTCTGTAGGAGCAAGTTTTATGATAATGGAGATGACGAACATAAGTGCTACAAGTCAAATGTTTTTTTTCGAACAGTTCATTCAAAACAATATCAAATCAAAACAATCAAAACAAAAATCTGTTGAATTTAATTGAATCATCTAGTGGCATTAATTTCCTTTTACATTTATACGGAATTACTATTATTGTAATGTTGTGTTTTTTTTAGTAAGACAAATGATAAAATATTAAGTCTTAAACCATAAATAGAACTCACTGAGTTTTGTTATTTATTGCTATTCCCATAACGAAATAAACAGTACTATTGATTTCTGCAAATAGAATGAAATACGCATCAATTTCAAATTCAATCTTCCGCGATTTGTTTTGGGCGTGACACTCCGGCCATTTGTGGTATATTAATAGATGTATATTCCTTGATCGACAATTCTCCCGTTTCGGATTCTTGATTATTTTCGTGCGTGAAAGTTAACGTAAAACGAATCAATGTTTATAACTTGACTGGTCGTATTAATCTATCCATATATCTAATTCCCGCGACTTCGTTTGCGTCGTTTATTACCTCAATAGTTTTGTTATATCTCAAACGGATTAGGCAGCGTTTTAGACGTAAGCTCTCAGGCGGCTTGACTTTTCCCGACACTTCCAACAATTATCCTTATATTTCAACCAATTAACAAAAAATCTTGACAAATTCCTATACCTAAACGTCCCTCGTGCATCACTCTATCTATTAATGATCGCATGAAAATCTGTTCAATAGTTTGTTTTATAAGATGTAGTGATATATATAACATATACAGTGGGGAAACGGTTAAGAATATCCCCCTCCTCTATTTATCAGCCGAATTGCTTCATTCTTTTTTGTAGCTATTGACTACTTTTAGTGTTATCAATTCATCATTCATTTAATTGTTTCACTCATTCTTTATTTCTTTCAATGACTTTCATTGTATCAGAAAAAGTTATAACAAGTTTTTTTCCCTAAGGTCGAACTTCGACCACTGGACGAGCACTCGTAAAAGTAAACTGCCAAATGTATATGCTCGCATCATCTCAGAACTACTATACTTATATAGTTCTTTTTTGCGTAATTATTAGGATTTGTTTTCATGAAAGAGTTTGAAAAATTATACGGATTAGTGAAGAATTTTAGTTAAAAGAATCTCTATATAAAAAAGTGAATAAGGCTGAAGACAGTAGGCAGATCATCAAAAATATTAATATTGACGTCATCGTACGGCAAATGGAGTCTCATTTTGTTCACTAATACATCCGTACGAAAGCATATAAATATCATTTAATTTTTTTCATTAGGTATCATTTATGTGCTCGAGAAGTGTACAATATTTTAAATGAACTAACGTTTCTAATGATCATTATTAATTCTGATTCATTATACTCGTACAATGTCAAGAACGACGTGAGTTATGGCACCAACCGAGGAACTACAATCCATTCATTAAGATCACGGAACGCGCACTGTAAAATTTTTCCCATTGTTATAGCGTAAGCTTGATTCCGGATCCAGGAGTTTATGTTTTTGTGCGTATAGATATGTATGCGACATTATACTATTTTTTATAGAAAGTTCAGTGATTGACTACGGCGTTCTACGCGAATGGTTCATATGTGATATACATATAAATAATTCTATAGGTTTTCTTGGATTCATAAATAAAGCATTGTACTAAGCATCTACACTCATCAAAAAAGTCTAAGCAACATGTACTAATTTAAATTTTAGGATGGTTCTTCACATTATAACGTTGTATTTTATTTTTAAAATAATATCTTTAGGGTTCTATGATGTAAAAATAACAGCTGTTGTCTTTATAAGTTCTTTTAATAACAGAAATGAACAATACTAGAATATACTGTAAAAACTAAGATGCATAAGAAACTAAACTTTTTTCTTACAAAATGAAATTTGTAAAGAAAATGTATTTATTGTGAAAGAATAGAACAATTTAATACAAAGTATGGACTCCTCTGCTATTCAGAACTTGTCGGCAACGATTATTCATTGAATTAATGAGACTGTTTATGTCATCTTGCGGTATTCGCTCCCAATGGAATTGTAGCAAATCCTTCAGCTGTTGGGTTGTTGTCGCTCCGTCCAAGTCCTTCAAAACACGTCTCTGGAGCATGTCCCATGCGTGCTCGATGGGGTTGAGATCTGGCGATTGTGCAGGCCAGGGCAATACCCGGATGTTCTTCGTTGTAAAGTATTCACTGGTTCGCCGAGCTGTATGTGAACGCGCATTGTCATGTATTAACCTAAAATCGGAGCCAAAGGTTTGTGCAAATGGGTAGACATAAGGTCTGAGAATATCCTCAATGTAATTTTCAGCATTCATGTTTCCATTTACAAAAACGAGCTCAGTTCGCCTGTTCTTCATAATACCCGCCCATAACATAACTGTTGAGCCGCTGTATGGATGAACTTCCTGAACGCACCTGAGCCTTTCAGTATTTCCGGGCCGACGATACACTCGCACCCTTCTTGTATCAGGCTTAAACCCGAATCGCGACTCATCGGAAAACATAATTTTATCCCATTGTTCCTGGGTCCATGTTATGCGTTCTCTACACCATTCATATCGACGTGCGCGATTCCCGTGACGTATCGGTGGGCACCTGATTGGGCGTCGAGCTCGTAGGCCGTACTCATGCAGTCGATTTCGCACAGTTTGAGGACTTACATCAACACCACTTGAAATTTGTAGCCTCAAACTTATCTCTCGAGCGGTTAACATCGGCTGGCGTCTTGCAGTCAGTTGTATGTACCGGTCTTGCCGAGTGGTTATACTCCTTTTACGGCCTGGATGCTGTTCAGCGGGTTCTCCTGTATTATTGTAGCGCTTCCAAAGACGACAAATAACACTTCTATGAATGCCAAAATGTCGAGATACCTGAGATTGATTACTTCCCGCTTGCAACATCCCTACAGCTCTTTGCATTTCATCTGCCATCAAATGACGTCGCTTCATGACGTAAAGAATATCTAACAATTCAATTTTGTCGCTAACTTTATTTAAATGGTTGGTAAAATTATAAAATCAACGTAGCAATTAAAACGCACTTAAAATCAAACAAATTCGCAGTCATTTGAATTTTATGAAAAAACAAAACATAATCAAATTTTTTTTTACAACCAGCCAGTAATGTCATCAATAACAAAAAAGTTTACTTACCTACGCACTTTGTTTGAGTAAATACTTAGAAATTAATTAATATAAATGGTAAAATTTGTAATATCACGCATGTTGCTTAGACTTTTTTGATGTGTGTATTTGTCAGTTCCAAAATCTTTGCGGTTTACTGGTACCGACCGCATTTTCACTTAATTAATAATTTTTACAGTGTCCAAACACTGGTGGTGTCTATATAGTATTAAAAAATTATCCGTGTGTGTATTGTCGAAAAATTTTATGGTATAAGCAAAATTTTGCAATTTTCTTCAATAAAAAAGGTTATAAATAATTAGGCATTGAGTTTTATTATGAGTTAAAGCATTTTAGCATATGCTATGCTAAATATTTAACTTACCTATTTATGCTTTTTAGAGCATGACGGATTTGAAAACATTATTTTTACATCTTATAGCAATAAAGTTCATGATATGCCTAATTAAGGCAAGCGATATTTCATTTTTTTATGAATGCTAGAAAGATTACAGTTATATGGTGTTTGATATAATGATAAGTTATTTCGGAAACTAAATTTTGACGCAATTGTGATACAACCGATAGTAAAGATATTGTTTTAATAAACAACGATGTTGAAGGTGAAGAGTTATAACGAAAATCTTGAGTGCGAGACTAATGTATAGAAATTTGATCAATGAAATGAAAAAAACTATGCAAAAACATCAATGAACTTTGACTATATATATGGGAAAAGGCCTTAGCTCCAATGAAGATGATTCGTGCCAATGATTACCACAGAACATATGGTGAAACAAGAGTTTTACTATAATGCAACGTGTCAGATGTTATCTCTTTATGTAAATCATAAATACGAAATGAAACTCGTAATGAAACGATTACATTATCGCATTAGCATAAACAAGTGTTGAATTACATTACAGTACATTACCATCAATTCTCACTTTCCGATGTCTGTTAGGTCATGACATCTTCCTAAGCACTCCACGTTGTTGATATTACGTTACAGTTTATTTGACATCTATTCGTGATGTAATTATAGTATTTTTTTTATCTCATAGGAGGTAAACGAACAGGTGGTTTGCCTGATGTTAAGTGATCACCACCGTCCATAGACACCAGCTACACCAGAAGAGTCGCGTGTACGTTGCCAGCCTGTGTTGGTGGGGAAGGGAGAGGGGAGAGGTAGGACCTCCTGCGCTCTCATTGACCGAACGAAACGCAACAATGCAAGCACTGGTACTTCACGTCGATTTTCTGTGACAAGGTGGTACTACTCCGGGCGAGCCGACCCATTTATACTGAAACCAGTTATAGTTTCAGCGTGGCTCTACCACCAACATGGTACCTGGTACCTACGTAGTATGGTAGTAGGGCTTTTTGTGTAAGCTTGGCTAGCTACCACTCTTAAGTTCAAAATATGTCGATATAGTCAATATCTGTTTGATATTGGTGTGTTATGGCAGTTGCATTTGTTTGCGCCTTCTCATTCTACATATGTCGGCTTGAATAAATGAAAAATATATGAATCGTCTCGTATATACGTTTGTTATTTTACAATGGTCTGTTAATTGTAACGAACTTAGCGCTTTTCTCTTATTGGTTCGTTTCTGTCGATGTCACGCTCCGAGTGTTTCGGTTTTGATTTGGAGTGTGGACACACTTGAGAGCCATTTGGCTGCTAGGCTTAGCATATTTACTATCTAGGCCACATCGTCATTTAATATTAGGTGCGATTATGGTCTATCCTTTAAACCTGGTGGTAGTCTTATATACATTTCTAGCAATGCTTATATATAAGGAGTAGGATAAACAAGAAGAGGTAGAACAGATACAATGCAATGTTACTGATTGATGAGCAACTACAATACTGGCTATTAACCAATCTAAATATAATAAGCCGGTCTTGAGGTGTCACAGCTTGAGGTAAAACTTTACTGTTGAAAGCAACAAGAAATTATTACATGAATTAATTACCTTGTCGGAGTCATACAACAAGAATTAAAAAAAATGTACAAGTAGTTAAATATGCATGTCTAGCAGCTGGAGTTAAAAGCAAAAGAAAGTGAATACCGACATTTTATGACAGGTTCTTAGTCTATTATGTTTTTTTATGTTTAATTATTTTAATTCGTATATCGTATAATTATTAAATATTAACTTTATTTATGAATCCTATGCTAAGTAATAATACTGGTGGCATTCTGTGAAATATAGTTTGGTTATTGTGCGTAGGTGAAGTGGATTAGAAATAATAACGTGTCACATTAATTTTAAAATGATACAATAATACCCTGGGAAATTTTAAAAAGGATAACTCCATTTTCGATAGAGCAAAATAATTATCGAAAGTCGCTATTTCTAAAATATGAAACATTCGCTCATTTGCCAATTATAATCTTCAATAAAGACTATTGGTTGCCAAAGCAGGAGTAAAGTAAGTAGAAAATAATAACAGCTAAACTAGAATGAGTGAGTAAAATAAAGTTTAGACAGATACACTACTTTAAGCATAAAGTAGTCTGTTTTTCCAATTTTACACATGATCCTTCCGTTGAATCTGATCTGGTATAACCTCAGAATTAACAACGTAAATATTCGTTTCGATTTTCCTCACCGGCTCTCACGAACCGACTCTGTACATATTAACTTGTCATATTTTCAGCTTTTTCCGCTCGTTGGCTGTTTTTGCTCACCGTCTCGATTCATAATCGGGCCGTAATTTCTCCGAGGCGTAGCGAGAATCACGTCGCCGCGGGCATGCGCGCATTTATTGCGTTTTAATAGGTAGAAGACCGGAAAGTAAACCGCATGGCTGTTGGTTTTCATTGTTATAGTAATCACAATAAAACTATTACATTGTACAATATCGTTGGAGATGTTGGCCAATAACTAAAGTGTTCACCTCTGATTTGTAATATAAAGCGTAAAATTTAACTTTTTTTTTATTAACGTGGGGAAATTCCTTATGGATACGCCACCCTTTCGGGAGAGAGAGTGGGTTATGTCCGACTCGCACTGACTAAAACCCCACGGAGTACCGTCCGACCGTATTGTTGAGGTGGCAAGGGATCGAACTATGCTAGTCTCCTTGGATAGGAAAGGTGGCCGCCGGGCTCCTTCCTTACAGGGAGACAGGCTGGGTACACAACAGCTGCCTCCCCTCGTCCGCCGAAACTGTGCAATGAGGAGATGAGTCTCCTGGTCCATCCCCTCAGGTCCGGCTACAGTGGCGGGAGGAGGCGGGCAAATCGCCGCCTTCACCCACCGGTCCTCTGTTGACGGAGAGGGCCGCTCAGAAAATCATCCTCGCGAACCCTCTCCACCGCCTCCCTCTGAGAGGATGTCGTCGAGGAGCATGGCCGAAACCACACTCGGCAGCGACAAATCTGTTCCTACCACCGCAGCCAGAAAGCAGCTCTGTCGCTCCCACGCAGCACACTCACACATTCATCTCACATCATCACACATTCATGACATGCGGCGGTTGGCTCCCTGCGAGCGATCTGATGCAGGTACCATCCGAAACAACCGTGTCCGGTGAGCACCTGCACCAATCGAAACGACAGGGAGCCCCACTTCCTTTTGCACCACTCCGGCAGGGCCGGAAAATCCCACCCTGATAATAAAAATAAAACCTTGACAAGTTATATACGTAAACCTTCCTCGTGAATCACTTTATCTACTGGTGAACAAAAACCGCATGAAAATACGTTCAGTAGTTTTTGAGTTTATCGCGAACAGACGTACAGACAGACAAACGTGATAGAGGACTTTGTTTTATAATATGTAATGATATAAAGAGTTCCGTTATGTATGCAAATTAGAATTGGTCAAGTAGTGACGATTAAAGAAAACCATCGTAAGGATATATTATCAGTACTATGAAAAAGTACAGTCAATTCGTGAAACTTTAATACAACATACCGTAATCTTTATATTTTTAATGTTCTATAGATTTTAACGTTTGACCACAATCTCGTCTGATTTTAAATGACGACGTGGTCTAAGATTGTAAATGCGCTAAACCTGGAGAGGACTGGCTCTCAAGTGCAGCCGCCGGAACATATCAACAGATGCTTGGCGGCAGATTTTAAACTTGAAAATGGTAGCTAGCATAGCCAGGCGAACATAGAAGAATCCCTACCACCATGTTATGGTTTCATTACCAGGTTTTCCTTTAACGGAACTTCCGACTCAGTTGAAGAGAGAGAGTCCTACGTCCATCTACGCTGTGTCCGAACACGTTATTAATTAAGACATCATCGCCTCAAACGCTTCAGATCGTATGACATACTTGGTACACTAAAGAATTATTCTCCTAATATAACATCAATGTATGAAAATAAAAAAAGTACCTAATTATTACTGTTTAAAATTACTGAACTTCGTGAACTGAAGTGAGGGTGAAGTCATCGCTTTCACTTATGAAGATTGCCTCGCTCAATATTGGGCCATTTACGGACTGAATATTACTGTTATATTGAATCTCGATTATCGATAATTTTTACAGTGAAAGGCTGAATGAAAGGCCATCAGATTGACTCTAAAATATTAGACATCGTACCGCGATGCATCGCAGTTGTTTGTTTAGGAAACAAGTGGGCGGTCGATCGTAAAAAAAAATCGATGTAAAATACCGGTCAGTGGGCCGCTGTGGACAGGTGAACGAGTGAATAACAATGAACGATATGCACCATTGTTTGCAGCAGTTCTTACGCTATATATAGATGACTAGCCGCATATGATGACATTATCTGCACCGATCTGACATTTAGTGATCGACGGACAATAGCTTTTCGAGGTTGTTTGTGTTTAAAGATCGATGTTGTTTTACTGTTTTTCCGTCGGCTGTTAATGACACGAGGAAGATGATTTTTTGCTCTTGTCGGGTGTAATGGATTTTTATCTTAATTTAATCATTACATAGTATAAAACAAAGTCCCCTACCGCGTCTGTCTGTATGCTGTTCGCGATAAACTCAAAAACTACTGAACGGACTGTCATGCGGTTTTCACCAGTAGATAAAGTGATTCATGAGGAAGGTTTTGGTATATAATTTGTCAAGGATTTTTTTATGATCAAGGCGGGACAACGTCTGCCGGGCCCGCTAGTATAAAATAAAAATAACACAAGACGAAATAAGTGAAAAGCATTAAAATGTAAGGGAACGGACAAATCATTCATTCATTTATAGACGGTAATAACCAATTAATATTGAATTCAGCTGTTGTATTATTTGACAAAAGATTATACTGTTGGTTAACTTGCTGTTTGTAGCGTGAAACAATGAAATGAAATGAAAGTTAAAAAAATACTTGATTATATCGTGACTTTAAGTGTGACCAACGTACTGTCTCTTTTGCACCTATGGTTTCTTAGAAAACGCTTACTTGTTCACACGTTGCGATAACCCTGTCCGATTATTGTCGTTGTCGTTGTCAATTATTTATTAATTCAGTAATATTAATGAATTAAATAATAACAATGCATTAACCAATCCCTCGGCAGCGGCTCAAGCGTAGGTCCGTTCCCTCGGCGTGGAGGCCTTGAGTGCACTGCTCGCGCGATACGGTGACACAAAATCTTGAGTTAGTTGTCAAATAAAATCGGCTGAGTGCCTTAAGCGCTCACCTTAGTAGTCCGGTGAAGCTGTTAAGACCTTGCTAGGTCAATAGCGTAGCCAGTTCGAAAAAAACATTAACCAATCGAAAATAAACTAGATAAATAAATTTTAATTTGAAGATTCTTAGCAGTTTTCTAATGTTGTGTTCCAGTTAGATTGCATATACAATGCATACATTTTTCCATTCACTCATAATTACCGTGCGCACATATGTAGGTCCGAGGAACAAAGGTGGAGTATCGCGAGGCCATACAAAAAATACCTCGAGAAGAAAGTCCGCCACGGTTATAGTCACTTTTGCATGCTGATTCTACGGCGATGTGTAGTCACGAATTTCTCACGGTCAGTTCGAACACCTCTGAATAAAGATTCAAGTGTCTATTTCTTTTTATCAAGTTCATGATTAATTAAATAGATAAATCTACGCTATTTTTTGGAATGTTCAAAAGAGAATCTAGAGTTTTGTAATCTTACTTTGTTTTAAATCGTAATTATATTTAAACTCTTTTATCGTATTTATTTTAGGTAGTGTTAATATTAAAACTATTAGAGATGAACCGACACCCAAGAGAAGCTCAGGTTCTTACGCTTTGTATTTGAAATTCCAGTACTTATTATACATATAATATGAATTATATCAGGTGACTGTTTTATGTCTGACAACCTTCAAGCCTTTGGTAGTTCATGGTGACATTTAACATATAAAATCATAATATCAAAACAATTACTAATAAACAACAAAGAGAACCTTAGTTAAATTTTGCTCTAAAACTTTTAAAAGTATGGGAACGATACTTTTAAACGTAAAAAATCACATCTAGGTACAATGAACAATATTAAAGAGGCGCTTTTCAAGGTTAATCATTACGTAATTGCTTATCGTCGGAATGCCGCACGGTCGAACAATGGAAAGCGGGGCACGGGTCGAGGTGCGGGACTCGGGCGGGACTGCGCAGCACGGTGTGGTTCATTGCTTTCGTTGCAATTCCGTGAACAGATTTCGATGAATTAAAGCCTATATATTGATCAAAGTTACTTTTAAGTTATATGTGAAATCCTCAAGATATATTTCACTTAGAATCAATTCTGTGGATATTTTTTTACAGTTTTGATAGATAGAGGAAGTTATACGCATATCGATTTAAGGTTGTTTATTGATTTTAATTTTCTTAATATACGACATGCAATACGAAGGCGGACGAATAATTATTTTGTCTTATTTACATCTAACTGATGTACCTACGCGTCTTGGTTCTCTTTATAATGATTTTACTGTATCACGAGAACTATCTGTTGTGTGGATTAAATGTGATATATTTTTTAAAGTGAAAACTTATGTAGGCGCGTCGTGCGGTATTTTTGGCAGGATATAAATTTATAATTTCGCATCATGACATGCTAATAAGCGTGACCGGACGTATTGCGCTTGCGCGGCTTGCGTCATACTAGCGACGCATAGTATACCTAGGGGTCTGTGTACATGTAATATTGGTATTTCGTATTGAGGCTGTGCAACTCATCATATGTTTGATTACTTAAAAAATGTATCTACGTGTCGCTAGTCTGACTCAAGCCGTGCAAGCGCATACGCTCCGCGCCCTTACTAGAATGTTATGACGCGAAATTATATATGTTTATCTCCTGCGAAAAAATAACGCTCAACGCACCAAAAAAAGTTTTCACTTAAAAAATTCTAGACTTCGATTTACAGGGTTAGCTTCGACCCATCCATGTAAACGCTTTAGGAGAATATAAATTACGAACAGACGCAAGTCAAAATCTTATCTACATACATATAAAGATACGTAGATTTAACTTGTCGATATAAATATTGGTGCGTCATAGTCAATCGTAGCGAAATGCTTGTTATGTATCTTTTTTTTTGTTTTCTAAAATTATATTCAACTTAGCAGATGTACAGTCCTCAAAAAGTTCGGTGATTCAAACGGCGTAATAAATATAATTTCGAGGTCGTTTCTTTTCCGTCACGGTCCGTGAAGTTTACTCGTTCATTGTGAATTAAACTTTTTGTAAGTATTTATTTGAACGCAATAAAATTTTATAGATTTCGCGGCTCTTTGCACGGCTCTTCGGTTATATTCGTATTTACTTTGTTCTTATTAAAATGGTTATAAGTGGTTATAATTAATTATTTTAAACTCTGTATTCGTTCGAAATTATAATTTATTGACGTGCACTAAAAGGATTACAAAAGACGGAATGAGTTACAATATTTTATGTCACACTGAAACGAATATATTTGCTATCCACGTTCTATGCCGAAAGGTAAATACCGTTTTTCGTGTCATACAGTTAAGTCCTTGTAATAAAGAATGGAAATGTATTCGCGGGCAGCACGTAGTATATTTATAAATTTATCTACGAGTCCGTGCGTCATCGGGCGTCCCATCAATCACAATCCCGGACGCAGGGGGACGAGACGACTGCCCGTTCACGGTTGCCGGTAATCGATCTATGCGCCCTCTACACTGGCGATGTGTACTCGTTTCACGCCTACCTGGATTGCTGCTTGAAAGTTGCCTAGTGTTCGAGCTGTATGGATTAATAAGTGACCTGCTTTAAATACATTGAATATTTTGTTCTGTTGTACCGGCGATTATATACAGTACCTTTGCTGTGCCTGCTACTTTGTCCGTGTGAAACCTCGTGTAACTAAACATCGATTAATAAAGTCATCTGAATGTATTAATTAGTCCATTTACTTATCTATTTTTTTGTCGTACCATCATTAAAAGTACAAAAACTTTTGTTTAGACCGAACCAATTTCAATGACACTACGATTCTTGATGGAAAGTGTGTGTCAAAAGAATATTACGGGGGATCGTATGGCCTTCGGCGTGGGGCGTCGGGAGCGTTTTAACCGCCCGATGACAACCGAGCATTATCTAAAAGCGCTCAATTACGAGTACCTATATTAACGGGCTATCATACCACGTGGCGCAGTATCGTGTAAGATGTTCATGTGAAAGAAACATCGATATTTTTTTCATGCGATATATCAACCAATTACATCGATGTTTTGCAATATATTGAACAAAAATATTGTCGATATTTTTGATATATCAAAAAAAAATTCACATTTATTACTCAAAATTAAAAAGAACAGGAAGAAAATAATACAAAAACTTCTACTAAGAATTAGAATTACAATCAATATTACAACAATGCAACATGAAAGTAATACTTTTAATTCTAGATACTCTTTCTTTAAATCTTCCGATAAGAGTATTTTATTGATCTCTTTTAACTTATATTCTGTTTGTATACTTAAATAAAAACGTATATAGTATATACGTTAGTATAGTTAGTATAGACGTTTCAATAGTATAGACATGGTGACCATAATAAATTATTTATAGGCAATAATGTACGATTTGCACAACTTTATTATCTAACCATGGTTCCAAAGGGATTTATTGAAATCGACTAACTGGTACCACCCAAAAATAGGTCTAAATCACTTTCGTCGACATAGCACCCGTTTTATAGCTGGGCTTCCGACACACATGCACTAGCGACAACATCTATTAAATAATTCTTGTATTCATTAGAAATGTTTATGGGTTAAATAAATTCATCAAAATCTAGTACGAATGTTGTATTAAATAAAATAGCTCTTATTTTTGTCGCATAAAGGCAAAGTTACTGCACTATGACAAGCTATTTATCGCGACTTGCTGATGTTACGTATGGTAGCTCTTGTACCTTGTAAGGAAGATATTGCTGAACTTACATGAAAAACTCCCGCCTCTGGTCAGGATTCCAAGTCTCCGAGATGTAGTGGAGATGATACTACCGATATAACTCTTGAGATTTAGGTCGCTGCGAATATCTATACGTAAGACATTGAGACTGTCACGCATCGAGAGCGAGGCATTATGAAGAGTGAGATAGGGAATAGATGAGGATCTTTTGCAAGTGAAAGGATTACTTGTCGAAGTCAATAACAAGTTCCTTCCGTCTCATTTCTTCTCGATCGCAAGAACATTCGCTGTACTAGCACTCATGTACGGTACTGTCATTTGTATGGCAATGTATATACATTCCCATATGGTCCAAAGACCGACATGAGCTACGAATAGCTTCGATAAGGACCCTAATTGCTTGGAAATTCTTCTCGCTCACGTCGGCCCCTATAGAGGGGTGCGCTTGTGGGGAAACCGCGTCAGGGTGACCCCTCTGGCAGTGGCATCGCTCTCCCCCCGTGTTTAGCAGGGGTGTCTGGTGTTCGGGGATGAAGACGTCACTCTCGTGACGTTTCCCCTATGGATATCTTCTGCGTAGCTAGTGTTGTTGAGTTTTCGGGGTGTCTTGCCGTATGATCTCCGCGATAGTCCTCTCGATCTCTTTGTTAAAGATCTCGAGAGTTCTCTCGGCTTTTTCAGGGAAGGCTCTGATGCGGTCGTCTCTCATTTGGGTCATTCTTTGAATAATTTCGGGAATCGACAGCTCTTCTGGCGGCTTCTCGGTGGTTAGGTGTCTCTTGCCTTTCCTTCGGATTCGCTTTGGACCCTTAGGGGGAGGGTTGTTGGCGGGGGCCATGAGGCACGCCGTCGCCGACTCCTCAACCACCTTTGGGGCCGGTTCGGCTTCCGTGGTTCGCCCGAGGCCGGTCCGGGCTACGGTGCCGGCCCGGCGATTCCTGAGTTCCCGTTTAAATACGGGGCAGCGAGCTTTATTGTTGGCAGCGTGGGCGCCCCCGCAGTTGGCACAGGTCGCCGGAACTTCTTTAGGACGGTCGCATTGTCGGGCGGGGTGCGGTCCCCCGCACCGCACACAGGCTTCCTTTCGATGGCATTGAGCAGAGGAGTGCCGGAATTGCTGACAGCGAAAGCACTGCGCAAGCCGGCGCTCCCCTCTCCAGGCTTCTATCTTTACTGGCAGGCTTGCGATCTTGTCTACGTTGTAGATAGCGGGTGTTAATCCGGGCGTGCGCTTCAGGATGGCGAAGAAGATGCACCCTGGTCTGCCTCGTCGTCCATTCACTTGGCGGGAGTATTCTGGGGTGAAGCCCTTCATGCGAAGGGCCTCGAGGATTATTTGCGGGTCTGTGCCGCTTGGGAGGCCGCGGATCGCGACCTTGAGGCCTAGCAGAGAGGGGGGGGTATAAGTGAACCACTGTAACCCCTCCTGCTTCTCCAGGAAGTCTATGGTAATTCGGTATTCTTCGGCATCTTGAGGTAGGAACCGAACACTCTCCCCGTACACGTGAACGTTGGGCCCGCGCCCCAACTTGACCTCCAACTGTGGGAGCTGCACTGCCCAGTCGGGGAGGCGCTCTACCACAATCGGAGGGTAACGCGAGCCCTTCGCGACGGGCGAGGTGGGCGTTGATTGGACGACCGTGGACGCGGCGGCAGCACTGTCGCACGGTGGCTGCGCATTAGGGTTCCGTAAACCCGAAACCGACTTAGTTTGCGGATCGCGCGCTAGGGGCGCTGCGATCGACGCATACGATGGCTGCTCGCGGGCAGCCAATCGCGACGGCGCGGACGGAGCGGGCGCGGGGGTGGGTGCGATCACCCGCGCCGCTTGGGTTTCTTGTGAAGCGCGCGGCGGAGTTGGTGGCGGCTGCGCGGGCTTCTGGATGCAGGCCTTCTTGGGTGTTGGTTGGGCGTCTGGCGATGATGGTGGTGATGTTGCGCGATTCGCGGCGGGCCCTGCTTCGGGTTCGCTGCGCTTGCGGCGCAGCGCTCGACCGAGCGGGCTATCCGGGACGTCCGGAATCGCGGGTAACGCGAGTTTGCCGCGGGCGGCGCGTTCGAGCGCCGCCGCGTCGTTCGCGGAAAGCTGCTGTCCCTCTGTTGCGGCCTCTCGGACGCGCAGATACAGCGCCATCCAGCGGGCCATCCCCTCCGACAGAGCCCCAGCTGTAATCAGCTGGGCGAGAGTGAGAATATCACTCTCGTACGTTGCTGTCAGAGTTGACGGCCCCCCAGACGGCCTCTGTCGCGCGACGGGGGTCGGCGGGCGAGGAGCAGGCATTGAAGTACGGAGTCCGGTGGGCGTAGCAGTGGTCTTCTTATTTTTCGAGGTGGCAGGATCCGTAGGCTTGGCTGAGGTTGTCGGTTGGCATTCTGTTTGGCCCTGAAAAGGGCCTTTTTTTAAACGTTCGCTCGACGTAGCCGGAGCAGACGTGGAAGCGCGTGAAGAACGCATCGTCGCGTAGGTCGGAGCGCGCGGAGCTCTCGGACGACCTCGTACGCGTAGACGACGGAGCCGTCTACCCTAATTGCTTGTGTTTTTTTACTAGTTATTGTTTTTAATCTATACAAGTCGCAGTAGTAGCCTAGATTGGATAGAGTATAAGAAACTTCTTAACAGACTTATGGGAGTGATACGATATCGCTTCAATATAAGCATAAATGAAAGCAAAATTATTGATGTATTATTATTTTATTATTTGTATCGGGCTCCACTATATAGGGCAATATGTCGGCGTTTCGTAATATAAGGAAGGGCACAGTCATTCTCATATCTTAGTTGGGAAATAACTATAAATTCCCAGTATCTATGCTCTTGTACTAGCGATTACGCTCCTGATGTTGTTAATATACTAGCGATGGCCTACATGCTACGTGTTTTATTGATCGTATCGTACGATATGACACTGAGATATGTTCATCTGACCATAGCGTAACTAATTTTGCTTGTTAATTATAAATGTTTGATTACTTTGTCGTTTCAATAAATTCATGTCTAATTTTGATTGACCATCGTTGTATGGATGAAGTACTAAGTAAACGTTTTTTCTTTGCCCAATTGTTTTTTACCAAACGCAAGTACTGTAATTATACTAGGGACAAAATTTTGCTTCAGGTTCGGCAATAAAACTCGTGTGCAGTGCGCCCTATACGACATGCTTCCTTGTATTTACATGTCTTATGGTAACGTGTAATGACATACAGCGTTTGTATCAATAAATCTCCATCTCATGAAGTATCCAAATACGTAATGAGCAGAAACTACGCATTGCCAGACTTGCATATAAATGCGCTTAACTTTGCGCGTGAGTCACCTCTTGCGATTGTTTTTTTTTTTTAAACTGGTTCAGCAAAATGACTGCACTGTACCTGATGGAAAGTACAGTACAGTCTATAAATAACGGCGACTGTCTATGTTAAATAGCAATGGCAGTCATCGCTATCATGCCGACCTGTAAAAGTGCTTCTTCACGCCTCGTTTGAAGTACCCCATGTCATAAGAGGAAGGGAACACACTGGCTGGGAGACGATTCCACATCTTCACAGTACGACAAAAATAAGAGCTTTCGAACTTCTTCGTTCTTGCCGGGATGGTTGCTACTGTGAAACTGTGGAGACGCGTACCCGCCCGTGTAGTTCTATAGTGGAAAGGAGAAGATGGAATGAGGTCAAACAGCTCTTCAGAACACTCGCCATGATACAGACGATAAAAGACGCTCAGTGAGGCTATGTCTCTTCGCAACTGAAGCGGTTCGAGGTTGTCAGTAACGTCTGCATCATTCACAATACGGACAGCCCGTCGCTGCAACCTGTCTAGTGCATCAAGGAGGTATTGAGCAGAACCATCCCAGAGATGCGAACAGTATTCCATGCACGGCCTAACCTGTGCCTTATAGAGGAGGTATAGCTGAGATTTGTTATCTATAGATTATATCGCCGTCTGCACGTATTCACGAACATGCAAAATATGATTTATAACCGTACCTGCAGCGAGATTTTTGGCTCCACTATAATCTCCGTTTTTTCCTCACTAAACATTTTTTTACTTGGCTTGGGAGTATATTTACCGATTGATATATTTACTATAGAGCATTGGCGCAATGATAGTGTAGTTATTCAAGTAGTCGCTTCCCTGCCTGCTGACGAGCCTGGGCTCGAATCTCACACAGGACAATTATTGTTTGTGTGACATATAAATTATCGTTTTTTGTCTAGATATACTTTGTATTGATTCATTGTGTTTTTTAAAAGCCCACTGCGACGGTCTGCGAATCAGGAGTTGGACTTCTGCGAAAGATGTCTGATAGTGTAGCATTTGCGTTAGCTATTTTATTATTGATAAATGCGACACGTACCTTATGTCGACCGGTGAAAGTCAGTGGCGCCACCTTACTGTAGAGAATATTATAAATGTATATTGATTGCGTCTCTGTTGTTATCGTCTCACGGTATGACCGATACGCGCCACTTTTGTTCGTTCATATGTTTGGCTATTGATCGAATGTTGGTTTCGTCGATGAAGGCCAATAGCTTTGAGCTCATGGAATAAATATAGTCGATAATAGTGTCTCCTCTCATAGAAACTTCAGAGGTGCAATCGTTGTTGGTTTTTGTAATTATTTAATTACGGTCACTAATTATTAATATTTTTATATGTTTATTTTGTGAAACTACATTCAGAATGGATCAGAACTCAAGCATAATATATACAATATCTGGTGAGTTCTTCCATAGAATCTTGTCTGCACCTGCAAGTGAGGAAGCCAAGATTTTATGGAAGTGTTATGATTAAGTCTGTTTTGTGAATATGATAAGATTAGGGTACGAAAGGACCGACATGTTGCTTGTGGATCTAAGTCCCTAAATGAAATAAAGATTTTTTTTTAATTTATTAACTTATATTAAAGGTTTAATAAATTTGTATATATAAATAAAACGGTAGTGTCTGTTATTTGTCCGTACATATCTCGGAAACGGTTAATTCCAATTGGACGAGATTTTTACTGGATAGAGGAATTTTCAGAGTATATTATTTAAGCTATATATCATTACGCTTTTCCATGTGGATTGTACAGTACGGATAAAGTTTAACAGAGGTAACTTAAATCGGTAAAAGGTTTAAATTGTAATGCCAATGTTTAAATTAAAATTAAAGGACAGTTCACAATAAATCCGAATAAGACCATAAAACCATTTTCACATGGAAGAAAATGGCGTCCACCAAGTTTATTATTAAATATAATAAAATAAACCTGTTTTCAAAACCGCAATGTAGCCCTTCAGAATAAAATAGCCTTTTGATATGTAGGAAATTTGGACTAGAAACGGTTCCCGCGCTTGTCATACATTGCGTAACGGATACAGTAAAAAGAAAATTGAATCGAGCCAATTTCCCCGACGACCCGTCGCGTCGCTCCCACAAACGATGGCTGAGTGATATTTCCTGCATCTAATACGTAACTGTTTTATGGTTTGTATTTTTATAACACACGTGTTGATGTCGTAAGTAAATATTACATATATTCTATGGAGTAACTGCTGTGCCCCTCAAATTGTTTTCAATTACGAACATCTCTTCATTTTCATTTATGACCGGCGCCCCCCTTTTAATAAAAGTAGGCAAAGCTCTTACTTACGGCTATTGTCAAATATATATATATATATTTAAAACAGATAATTGTAGTACCCGGTATTTGATTTGGTACGTCGGAGAGAAGAGTGAGACCTCCGACTAAGGTCGGCCTACTTCGGTTTTGTAAAACGTTCTCTCTATCGCACAGTGTAATGATTGCGATAGACAAAGACACGCTATACGAAATCAAAAGTCATGTACTGTAAATGACTGCGGTCGCTTTATATATACTTTGTTTTTATACAAATTCTATGAATATAATATTCAATTCACATGGAATTATTTTTACTTAGCGAACAACTTTATTATACGTTTACTGGTTCATGGGAATTCATGTCTGTTACTCCGCGACAAAGGTTAACTGTAATCACGTGGGAGAAACGATACAGTTTTGTTAATGCCATTACCTGCTTTGTGATTCATTCTGAAATATATATTTACTTAGGGCAGGCGCGCACTACTAGCTATTCACCGCGAGACGAAAAAGCCAGGGACATTTGGACGAGCGACAAAAAAAATAAAAACAACAAGTGCCCGCTTTGCGGTATAACGCTGCGTCAAAAGCGATCAGTTACAAAATGTATTTCATAGAAGTGACTTGTATTTAGTCTCTCATAATAAGAGCTCGCAAAAAATAAACGATTTTAAATACATCCTCTTTAATCTATAATCGTTCGAAAATATTTGGTGAAATTAGCGATAACTCCGAAAAGTTCTTTCAAATTTTTTCAAAATACTCTATGTGTTTCAAATCTTTATTCAGATCATCAGAATTTATACTCAATGTAGCCTTCGTTGTTTCACAAGTACCATTAAAACATATAAGCTGGCAGCCGGCTATGGCCGCATAGTACGCGCAGTCAATGCTTCCTAATATGTTACAAAAGAAGATTCAACGCAAACAAATTGTAACTTGTCACAGAATTTTCGCCGCTGCGGTGATTTGTCGTTCAACGTAAGCGATACAATGCAAAACTCTTTGTTACAGTATTGTGGTGCGACGTTATGTTCTCTCACCGAACGGCGAATTGTTCCTAGTGTGCGCCTGCCCTTACGGTTTATAATATCACAATGTGAGTTGCTATTAAATAAAGCTACGTCTGTGTCTAGTTTAGAAACGTTTTGTTTATGGATCTCTTTTTTAATTAATATTAGTTACCCGCCTCGGCTTCTTTTAATATTAATGTGACGTCATAAGTATCTTAGCGATTTAGAGACGTACTATCGATCCATTTTTTCGCTATCTCACATTTTTTTACAGTGCATGAAAGTCGAAGAGACTTCGATACGCAAACTGACCGATTTTGTTGTGGGTAATTTTTAATCTATTGTATGTTCTAAGACATTCATTGAAATCATACGCAAATGGGAATCTTAATCTAGATTAAATTCCTAATATAAATAACATATGTCATTCCATAAGGATTAATGCTTACTGTATTGGATAAAATAGATTAGATAAATATTCTTTTAAACATGGAAAGTGTAAAGATGGTTTCTATGAGTTATCATAAGGAGCCCACCATTTCCCTACAATATGCTTTCCTCTATTTTTTACAAATATATATATAATATCTTCAAAAATTAGTGAAAACTGTATCAAAATTCGTCGCATAGTTTCGAAGAACTAAACACAGACATAGAGAGATGTATCTATCGACTTTGTTTTAAACTGTTTATGGATTTTTAATTGAATTAAAATTATTCTTTACATCGGTTAGAACGTACTTGATGAGAAAATCGAAAAAAAAATTAAACGCCCTTTAAAAATGATGATTCCTTGTTCATAAAAGAACTAAAATCATAGTTTACAATTTAGTTTTTAATAAATTCCAAGTTACTAATGAAATAACGGTAAATTGTATATACAAAGAGGATAACAGATCACAGCATCAGGATATCTCGGCTGAGTCAAAGTAATCTGATAATAAATTGTTCGCAAATTGGTTACGCAATCGGTCGCGGCCTGTCTCGGTCCGTCGTCGCAATTATTTGCCCGCAGATTTATTCGCCGAGAGAGCCTGGCGCCATTTTCGACGGTGATCTAAATAGGCATGCTTCGTATGACAGGACCATTAATCTTATGACCGTGTTTATCATTATCCAATGTGGATTTAGCGGAGCGAGCAGAAATAATATAAATATATCGTCTTATTTATCATTTGTCGTTTATGAGGTGAAAATATTGTGATTCCAGATTAGCCTTCCTTAGCCATAATTTCTGCCTCCGAGAAAGTTAGCTCCCCATTTTCCGCGTAAGTATTCGAAAATTCGTAGAGAGTATGCCCATTTCCTAAGTTTTTTCGCGCACGTCTATCAAAAAATTTAATAATCGAAAATCACAAGGTGGATTCTTGAAGTTAGTCGTTGCTCTCACGTTTACCCATCCTTTACTTTTTTGATAAGTCAACTCCTCAAAATCGGGGTGGAAAAAAAATCCGATATCGAGAATTGAGATTGAACCTTGACATTTTCGATTCTTTAAATTTTTTTCTGAGGCTGGGCCACGCATTTTAAATCTTACATAACTTTTTATAGAGTTGGGCACACAAATTTATATGGTGGGCATAAATTGACAATCGCACTTTCTACAAATTTTCTAATTCTTACGCAAAAAATGGGGGAACAACTTCCCGGAGTTCTAGATTCTCTATTACTTCATTCTAGATTAACGTACTTTCTGATCTACGCTTCGTATGGTAATACTCCGCTCCTAAGGAACGCGCTATGATGTTAGATATTCTAGCGTTGTGCCACAGATTCGCTAAACAGTTTTTATTTGACTTTAATAAAAGAAAGAATCTCTGTCTCTCTGATATGTTGGCAAGAGCGCGATTTTTTCAGAAACTATATGGCCAATTTTATGTACATTTTACTGGAGTAATGTACACACTTATTGATATGTTTTAGTGTACGATATAAAGGTAATATTTTTATGTATAAATATAATAATTGTGTTTATTGTTGATCTTTAATGAAGTTGTTTTTTTTACATTTTTTATATCGGCTTTGTTATTAGAAACCACAATGTATCGTTATATATTGTTACACTGGTAATACGAGACAACGAATGAATGAAATATAATGAAAACAAAAGAAATCTCAGGCAATCGTAGTAAGGTCAAGATTTACTGAATTATAACGTTGGTTCACGTATCACGTCATTCAATAACAAAAATGTCGTGCAATCGATATTTATATGCATTCATTCTATTATTTTATTATCCGTAACGGATGACGAAAAAGAACGTTTCACATTATACTACTCACGAAAATATCGAATGATAAGTAAATCGAAATATGTATTTGTTTTATCGAAAAATGTCGATCGTGTCGCGCGTGACTTGTTGACCATTCTGCTTCGTACTGGATTACATTCCGTTACACTCATTGACTTTGTCGACGCCCGCTCGTAATTCGACGACCGTTGCGTAAGAGCATATTTGCGAGCGCAATGCACGTGCACACTATACATGAAAGGTGAAACAGTAAGGCATGTCTATAAATGACTCAGCATATCAAGACTGTAGTGTGACGAGGGTGAAAAAGAAAACGTTAGATGTCATAAGAAGAGTTAGGTTAGGATAATATAAAAAGTTATAATATAAAAAATTATTTTGAATTACCACAATCTCACTACATATTATAAAACAAAGTCCTCTGCCACGTCTGTCTGTATGTTCGCGATAAACTCAAAAACTAGTGAACGGATTTTCATGCGGTTTTCACCAGTAGATAAAGTGATTCATGAGAAAGATTTAGGTAAATAATTTGTCAAGGTTTTTTTTTCATCAGGACGGGATAACGTCCGTCTGGCCCACTAGTGCTACATAAATGTATGTAATACCAATGTGAGTGTTTGGAGATTGTTTTGCAGTTTCTGGTACATTAATTCTACTGAATCTATTTCGTGGTTGATTATATAATTCGTGTGACACCAACATGTCTTATCATCGTATTTTATATAATATTTTTTATTATCGCTATCGTGCGGTGTACGCATAATTTTTCTCCACGATTATTCCTTAATTAACTTCCCGCGATAGAACTTATTATTTATTTGCTATATTGGTCTATTATGTTTACGGATTAGACGAATGCAAGTGAGTGCAAAAATAAATATAAAGAATGGTGGTTCTCTTTCTGGTTAGCTACCCTATTCAAGTTAAAAAAAAAACAGTCTCATAACTAAATTCAATGTATCAATTGTGATTAAAAATAGAAATATAATAAAAATAAATTGTACTGAGATAGTACCGCCTTACTGAAACTACTTATATAGTATACGGCGTGGCGGCCTGGGATCATTCTCAAAGCGTTGAAAGCTTTATTCTTGACATTGGTCACGGATTAATGAGTCAATTGTCTGTTGTGTCATAATTTAATTATCATTGTTCTCTGACATGCTCTTTTTGCTTAATTAGTTTTTGATGGTATTGACAACATGGTGCGGTTATGTATTCTTTTTTTTTGTATTTGTACAAGCGACAATATTGACCATAACCAATCGTATTTATCATGATTTGATTAATTGATTAATAATTACTATATTTTATAATATTTTAGTTTAGAAGCAATTATCACCAAAATACTAAGAAATAAATCTTGGCTTAAAAGATACTTTTTAATTATGAAACAAAGATTCATGCCGATTTTTCCTTGTTTAGTGGAATATATAACAAATAAGCGTTAGTAACTTGATGAAGGTGAAACAAATATATTGCATATTTAAACGTAAGGACCAAGTTAATGGTTGCCTTTTGTTAAGTTAATAAGTCAACGTCTATCTCATTCACAAAAACCGCAAGGTTCCCGAATGAGTTACCCGGTGCGGTGTTCCCTCGGGGTTACGACATGGGGCCCTCCAAAAAGGGATTGGAGCAGTCTATTTAAGGCCCGTAACAGACTATTGATAATCTTGCTGTTGCAATTGTTCATTAAGGCGACGGTAACCATTTACCATAAGATGGGCGAGATGGGCCGTCTGTCTGTTTGCTGTCTTTTGAACCTACTAATCGCGTCGTCGGTCACGTAGGTATAGTAGACACAGGTGTTAGTATGTCTGGATATTGCCATCATAGCATGTGAAACGCTATCGTGGATCTGAATCCTTCTATCCGATTTGAAGGTCAATCCCTGGAATTGATGAACTGTCAGGACGCGCGATCCTTCCCCTGCCCCGTAGCTCTTGTTAGCTATTATTGTCTTATTGTGTACAACTTAGTCAGGTTTAATATGTAAACAAAATGTCATTTTCAGAAGACGACGAGGAATGCTGTGTTCTCTCGGAGGGTTCCGAAACGTCGGAATGCGGCCGCGCTGACACGGACGATGAGGGCATCGAGCGGGACTCCGAGCCCGTCCCACGACACCGACGGCGACGGAGACGATTCATGCTAAAAGACGTTATCGAGGTAAGAGGATCAAACGATACACCCCCTTTTACTTACAATACATGCTGAGGTTTTGTGTGGGATAATTTTGGCCGTGTTTGTTTTTGACCAACACGACGCAAACGATCAAACAACAACGAGACAACGAATTATTTGGGACACCTGGCTAATTGAAATATGCCCTCCAGAGGTCATCTTAACTCACCCCCTAGGAGATCGTTGAGGATATAATGCCGAGGCATTGCCTCTTTCAGTGGTTTTTCCATCGTGGCACGATAATACGGTCCGGGCCTTGGGGCGCACGTGCTGTGATGATTTCAGTTATGGGCCACCTTTTGTCGGGCTTTAAGATCTTGGATTCATAGGAAACCTTCCTTGATGCATAATCATGGCTCGTTGTACTATAGGGTTTCCGGCATGTAAAGCTATGTCTCTATCCAAGTTGTCTAAATTACCCTGTCGGACTGTTTCGTCTGCTGGGCCGCCTCATTCTCTGTTTGGGTGTTGCTCGCTGGTTGTTGCGAGGGTGAAATATGTCAGACCAACAACTGCATGTCATTTAAAGACAGCGATCATATGAAAGCGCGAGCTATTTGTATTGTAGCGCCATCTTTTAAAGATAAACTTAAACATTATTAGTGAGATTCAGTTTTGTCTCGTACAAGATTTCTTGAGAAGATATGTTGAATTGGTTTATTTATATTAAACTCGGTATCGGCATCGCACCGGTGCAATGTATTTTTTTTTTCTTGTTTTAAAGTCGTTTTGCTTTTGACTACAACCTCGTCTAATGTTAAGTGATAACGTCGCCCAGACGGTGACGCGTTAAACCCAGAGAGAACTGGCTATCTAGTGCAGTTACTGTAACATACAAGAATTAAGCGATATATTTCCAGTTTGAGGGTGGCAGCTAGCAAGGCAGTGATTTGAATTCTTTAAATAGCTGCTTTTCAGTCTTCCCTACCACTGTCCAAAATTGAAATTTACAGCTATCAGTCTAAACTGTAAATAGTCTGTATTACAACTTTAAGAATGTTATTAGTAAATACATTTGTGTGATGCTTTCTATGCCTTGGTAATCTCTATTCTATCCTCTACATTATTCCAAAGCTTTTTGAAGTAATATGTTTAATCTAGTTTATTTATTATAAGGCCAGTTATGCTGTATGTATCTGAGTGCTGGGCTATGAAAGAGATGGATGAGAGAAAATTAGATGTGGCAGAGATGCCGATGTTAAGGTGGATGCGTGGTGTAACTGGAATGGATAAGATTAAAAATGAGTATATCAGACGGAGTTTGAAAATAGCACCAGTGATAGAGAAGTTGAGGAGTAATAAATAGGTTAGCATGTTATGGGCATGACATGAGGAGAGATGAAAACCATGTAACTAGAAAACTTTTGCGAATGATGGTGGACTGATATAAGAGTAGAGGAATGGATTGTATGAAAGATGATTTATATGTAAAGGGTGTGAATACTGAGATGACATTTGACAGGGGAGAATGGAAAAGGAAAACATGTTGTGCCGATCCTACTTAAGTGGGATGAGGGTAAGAAGATTATAATATTTAATCTAGTTTACAATTTGACTATAATGCGCGAGTTGAAGTACCGGAGTCAAATTTTGGAACACGGTTTCTTTACCTACTCGAAAGTTGTTTTAACCGAAAATAGTTTTTCGACTTCGTAATTCGTTTGATTTTTTGTTTCAAATAGACTCACCGTGGTAGAGGTTGCGTCATACATCGTATCCAGAGCGATGACATTTACTTTCACTCCCATCACGTATTAAGAAGTGGTTGAGTGGATAACAACGCTTTATAGTCCCCGAGTCGGACACTTTAAGTGAATTCGATGGCATCGGGATTGTTATTTCACTATAAATGATTATGATTATATGTAGATAACAAGTGAAGTCGGAGAGTCATCATCGCTTACGGTACGATAATGTATGCGTTGAGAGTGTATATAAGGCGGTAATTAGTGTAAAGTGTTTATGAGCTCGAATGTCATTAAAATTTGATATCGTGTTATGAAACCGGCTCGGTTTATTGTAATGCTTTTGTGTATCGCTGTTTCCCGCGACTTTGTCTGCGACTTTTATTATATCCATTGCTTTTGTTATATCTCAAAGGGATTAAGGTAGCGTTTTCAACGAAACCTCCCAGGTGGTGTACCTTTTTCCGACACTTCCAACGATTATCGTTATATTTAAACCAATTTACAAAAAAATCACAAATTATATAGCTAAACCTTCCTCGTGACTCCCTCTATCTATTAACGAAAATCCGTTCAGTAGATTTTGAGTTTATCGCGAACAGGCAGGCAGACACAAAGACGCGGCGGAGGACTTTGTTTTACAATATGTAATGGTTCATAAATTCGTGTCATTTCACTCAATTAGTATTATGCAATTATATTATATTTTATGTCATAAGTACTAATTATTGTGCACGCAAGGAAATACACTCTAAATTATAATATGAGGTGTGAATTAGATTTGAAACAAAAACTCCATCACTGTACCTGTATATATTGTGACGAACTTAATTAAACTCGAGCAATGGTTTGAACGAAAATGTATAAAGTTATTTATAAAGGAAAGTTATCCGACAGCTCTTATTTACGAATCTGAATTTAAAGATACGCGCGTAAAATATTTGAATTCAGAGCTATTCGTTAAACTGCATTGTGACGTCACAGCTTATGCAAGCATATAGTTTTTACTCAATTTTTTTCTAATGTAAACTCATTATTTAGTAAACATTTTTGGAAATAGGAACTGTATAGGTTTTATGATCAATAGATAGCAATAAATATAATAGATTTTTGGCGGGATTTTAGTACGTCATGTGGTGGATTTTATAATTTATTCATTATCCTGTGTCATTTAAGTCTATATTTTGCAATATTGTTGGCATTTTACGTAATGCAGGTCGGTTATTGTGCACAGGTAAAGTGGATGGAAAATAATACTACGGAGCATGAATTCTGAGATGCCACAAAAACTCCCTGGAAAGTCTTTACAATGGGGCAACCATCATACTCAACAATGACAGTAATAATTTAGAAGATTGCTTGCTCCAAGAAATGTCGTTGTAATGATATTGAAGTCAAATTTTAAATTAACGTTATTGAAGAAAAAGTATATTAAACGCATAACTATTTCTTTTAATGTGAGATTTGAACCAATAAGATTAATAGAAAAGTGTCAATAAAATAATTTACAAGTGGATGGGTACTTGTTTACTCACGTTTTACTCGATGCGTCTAATAAAAATGCAACGAACCGTTTCATTATTTATTGATGAGAGCGCGTCTCCGAGTTCCAGTGACCCACTTTCGGAAGCCCAGCTGAGAGCACTCCCCGAGAAAACGCGAGGGAAATTGCACTGAACCGCCTCCTTTTGTGAGCGACTTTACTACTGCCCTAGAAGACGTTATTAGAAACCGTTTAAATGAGCATTTCCATTACGAATGTTTACGAAACCGAAAATACTTGTTTTTTGAAGTGAAAACTTCTTTAGGCGCGTTCAGCTGTATTTTTGGCTGGAGATAAATTTGTAATTTCACATCGTGACGTAGGATCAGCATTACCGGCCATATATTGAGTTTGCGCGGCTTGCATCTCCTAGGTCCGTTCCCTCGGCGTGGAGCCCTTGAGTGCGCTGTTCGCGCGATACAGTGACACAAAATCTTACATCACTGCGACGACATTACACATATCACCTCCACACACGTGCACGCATATACGCTTACACATGAAAGTGGAAGGATTTTTTTTCCCTTATCAAACTGAAATAGTTTAGAAAATTACCTGATACGAAATATATAAAAGTTGTTGAGGTATCTATGCTTGGTACACATGTATGTTTCAACAACTCATATATGTATGAATAGTTAGCTTAGCTTAGGTTAGCTCATATAGGTTGCGAATTGCATGTATCAGCCAACAGCCCAAGCCGAGGTATGCCGTGTACCCTTGAGCTAGTTGTCAAATAAAATCGGCTGAGTGCCTTAAGCGCTCGCCTTAGTAGTCCGGTGAAGCTGTTAAGATCTTGCTAGGTCAATAGCGTTGTCGGTTCGAAAAAAAAAGCGGCTTGCATCAGACTAGCGACGCGTAGTATAGAGGCCAGTGTACATGTAATATTGATGTTTTGCAACTCATCATACGTTTGATTGATTAATAAACTTTATACTAAACTAGCGGACCGGGCGGACGTTGTCCTGCCTTGAAAACAAAAAAAAATCCTAAAAGTCGATCGCAGCGCCACCTGCCGGGTCCAATTGTGAATCTAAACCATTCTCGAATCTCCACGAACACACACAAAAAATTTCATCAAAATCGGTCCAGTCGTTTAGGAGGAGTTCAGTCACATACACACGCACACAAGAAATATATATATTAAGACTAGCGGACCTGGCGGACGTTGTCCTGCCTTGAAAACAAAAAAAAATCCTAAAAGTCGATCGCAGCGCCACCTGCCGGGTCCAATTGTGAATCTAAACCATTCTCGAATCTCCACGAACACACACAAAAAATTTCATCAAAATCGGTCCAGTCGTTTAGGAGGAGTTCAGTCACATACACACGCACACAAGAAATATATATATTAAGGTGTATATAATTATTGCTCCGAGTGCCAATAGATATGAAAACTACACAAATGTTTAAATAAACAAATTCTGCAATTTAAATATTGTCATTCACACTATAATTGACATGAAAATTCAAAAGATAACACAATTTATTTCATTGTTTTGAATTTTCACTGTGTCGGCAGTCATTACGACAAAAAAAAAAACAAAAATCTCGTATTTATAATATTAGTTAGGACTATTAAGGAATAATGAAACGTTCGTACGTGAAATATGAATAATTCACTTAAACACTTTATGTGCCCACAGAATCGAGATTGTCGGATATATTATATTCCATTGTTAACCATACAGTGACAGTAAAGGAAAAACAAGACTAAAAAAATGAGTGCGTGTAACCGTTACACGCGATTGAAGTAAAATATTTTTGATTTTGTCAATATTTTTTTTTAATAAATAATATTAAATTGAATATTAATAAACATCATACAATATAATTAATTATGTATATATTTGCCGTGCTGTCATCTGGTTTCAATGAAAATTGCCAAATTAAATCAAAACTTCCATGTAGTGGCATCTATCAGTTAATTTGGAACTTAAATAACACAGGAAATATTATTAGCAACTCTTTGTTATAAAGTACTAGCGGGGCCGGCAGACGTTGTCCCGCCCTGATTATAAAAAAATCTTGGAAAAATTATATACCAAAACATTCCTCGTCAATCACTTTATCCATCGGTGAAAACCGCATAAAGATCCGTTCAATAGTTTTTGAGTTTATCGCGAACAGACAGACAGACAGACGCGGTAGCGGACTTTGTTTTATACTATGTAATGAAATAAAATATAGAGAAGTACGAACAGATTACTATGATAAGTAACGAATTAAATTAATTATAATTTAAAATAAGTTTCAGTTATGTTTAATTATTATGTAACCGGGTGGTGCAGAAACGTGACACCATGTTGCCGATACAGACTTCCATTGCATTGTCGTCCAGTTACCTAAGAGTCGCGAGTCGAGAGTGAGTAAATCAAAAATCTCTACAAATCAAATGAAACCGTATGACTCTTCGAAACCCTCGATTAGTCGACATAATCAGTATTTCCGTACTTAATTGAAGTTCGAACTACCACGATTTTAAGGTAGCAGCTGTTGCTTTTTCAACAATATAGGTATTTTAACTGATACCTTGACACGATTTTTTGTAAAAATAATAAAATCGATCAATTACACGCGTTCGTAATACGAAGACATTTCAATACGCACAATAAAACGATTGCTTTAAATGTTTTTTTATATTGCGTCGAACGAAATGACACGTAGGTATAGCAAATATCGTATATATCATATATCAAGACAAAACTCTAGCAACCTAATGAACGACTAGTGAGCTTTATGTCGCGACTATGAAATATTTATTACTAGCGGGTCCGGCAGGCGTTGTCCCGCCCTGATTATAAAAAAAATCCTTGACAAAATGACAAAATATATAGCAAAATGTTCCTCATGAATCACTTTATTCACTGGTGAAAACCGCTTGCAAATACGTTCAGTGGTTTTTGAGTTAATCGCGAACAGACAGACAGACAGACGCGGTAGGGGACTTTGTTTTATACTATGTAATGATATACCAGTTGTGTCCGCGACTCTATCCACATGGAACTTAATGTAAATAAAACAGTGACTAATAAAGTAATCTGAATATATTAAGTCCAATTATTTGTCTACTTTTCTCTCGTACAGCGTACAAGTAGTCGCGGCGTCATTAAAATTACAATAAGTTTTGATAGAATGAACCGATTTTAATGAAACCAAGACTAAATGTTACTCGAGGATGCTTTATGATTTTGTTGGTTGTTTTATCGTGTACGCAGTAGGTACCTTATTAGCAGTGATTTGTGTTCAAACAAACAAACCGACAGATTTTTCCAAAAAAAAAATGAATGAAATGTATTTTATTACTTATTCCAAGGCACCTGCAACATTTTTTTTTCACAAAAATCTAAAAAAATACAGACGTGTTAGATTAACTTTTTTATTATATGTATAGATATGGATTTATGAGATTTGCATTACTTCCTTCGTTTATATGTAATCGCTATATAAATATATGGATGGTTACAATTATATATATATGTACGAGACTGATATACTTTGACACTGTTTGTTCGATTTACTTGATATTTAATTTTAAATTGTGGTGGTACTAAATGATACTAATTTGAATTTCAAGTTCACACGATGTTCGCCTTAAATCGACTTGCAAATATCGGCATACATGTATGAATTCACACAAGTGTCCAACGAGGCTTCTACTACGCGTTTGAATGTGAATGAATCTCTCATTATTATGTATTATTATGCATACTTACAGAACTTCGACACCTACTGTACAGTGCACTATGGTTGATTAGTATATTATCTTAATGTATATGTTATCGTTTACTAGCGGGCTCGGCGGCCGTTATTCTACCTTGATAATAAAAAAAACCTTGACAAATTACCAAAATCTTCCTCATGATCACTTTATCCACTGGAAAAACCGTATGAAAATCCGTTCAGAGTAGTTTTTGAGTTTATCGCGAACAGACAGAGAGACAGACAGACAGACGTGGCGGAGCACTTTCTTTTATACTATGTAATTATTATACAATACTAGCTTCTGCCCGCGACTTCGTTCGCGTGGAATAGTTACTTTGGGTTAACGCTGACTTTAACTCGCGACTTCGTTTACGTATAAGGTGAAAATATTTTTAAATAATACTGATTTTGTAACATTCTTCATTAGTGCTCCGCTCCTATTGGTCTTAGCTTGATTAATATATAGCCTTCCTCGATAAATGAGTTATCTAACACTGAAATCATTTTTCAATTCATCGGACCAGTAGTTCCTGAGATTAGCGCGTTCAAGCAAGCAAACTCTTCAGTTTTATAATGTTAGTATAAATACGTATAGAGTATAGACAGAGATATATGGGATCCTGTTTATGGTTAAGCGATATTTCACACCACAACAGCTTCTCAGCCTGTACCAAGCTCAAGTACGCTCATTGTGTGGAATATTACCGCCACCTATGGGATGGATCAGCCTAATATCAGCTGGCCGCTCTTGACTCCATTGAGTGTCGTGCTCGTCGGCTTGTCGGTGATGAAGCGCTATGGGAGACAAGAATCCTCAATTTAGAGCATCGACGGCAAGTAACTTGTCTCTCAGTGTTTTATAGGTTATACTTTGGAGAGTGTGCACAGGAATTACATGATAAAATTCCACCGTCCCCATTCCATCAGAGGACGGTTAGACGCCGTGGAGGTTTCCACCTTTATGTGGTTGATATTCCCAAGATTCGTACGAAGCGATTTTCTTCCACATTTATTATACGTACGGCTAGGATGTGGAATTCATTCCCGGCGTCTGTCTTCCCGTCATCATATAACTTGGGAGTGTTCAAGAGTAGAGTGAAAGGCATTTAGCAGGTAAGCGCGATCCATCGTCGGCTTCATCGTCACTTACCATGAGGTGAGATTGTAGCCATATCAAGGGTCTATTCTAGGGTGGTTCAATATGTGAACGATGGTGATATCTGAAATTCCCACCGTTCTCTGTGCAAAAATGTATTTCTATATAAATAAGTGCATAAATAGACGTTTGAAAGTCGAAATAAAAAAACAAATTAAATTAGTGTTGATAATCCAGTGGTTTATTATCATGAGTAAAGGTTTTTTTTTAAATTAAATTCACTTATCAGATCACATTATATTTGATATAGTCTGTTGACGTCAGTGACGAATGACGTCATCATTCCAGTTTACTCGATATGGTAATCAATCGATATCTTTCAATATTGAAAAGTAAAATGCATGTTGTTGATATTTAGAATATAAATAGATTTACCTTATCAATGACAATATCATTATGCGAGAGTAGATAGAATGAAAGTCAACATTAAGATAAATAAGGAAACCAATTCTATTTAATAAATTTTAACGGTACGTCGTAACTAAATATTGACTAGGTACCTTGTGTGTGGGTTCGATCGTTTAACCATGATTTTGGTTCCGATTTTTTTTTAATGCTAGTGTTATAATTTTTGAAGTTATTTTATCATTACTGCGTAGTCTTTCTTTCTCGGGTTTAAGACCTATCAGAAAACTATACGCAAATAAGTTCAATACTTTTCAAATGAAGTATATTCTAAAAAAACAAACGCATAACCTCTACAAACGATTATAATGCGTTATGTAATTTATCCTTGATCTCTGCATTCTCTTCTCAATATATTTAAAGTATTGATACACTAAATCTATAGGTCCTTACTAATCTACATATAAATAGGCAGTGAGGAAACAGTTAAGTACATCACCCTCCTCTGTTTCGCATCCGATTTTCTTTATTCTTTTTTTATTTTGTAGCTATTGACGAGCTTTAGTTTTATTAAAACAATTGGATTTGTTTTCTCTGTGGTTGAAGTTCGACCAACGGACGAGCACTCGTTAAAATAAAAAAAACAAGTACACAGGTAAATCGAGATCCCGGCAAAAAATCATATTGCTTCTGACATATTATGCCAGTGTTCCTAATGCTATGAAAGGCTAAAAGTTCAATAAAATAAATAAGGTTATTGTTTATTTGTTTGTATAGAGATGCGTTTGGCATTGCGGAGGCAGCGGAAGATGCGCTCGGGAGGCTGCAGCGGCGCACTACCGTGCGGTCTGTCGCGCCCTCGTCGCCGAAGCTTTGGAGCTGGCTTCGTTCCTCGCGAGGGTGAAAGTCGGTGGAGTACGGGATATGGGAGCCGCGGAAGCGAGCGCCACACATCTGGACACGTTACAGTTTTCTGATTGGGTAATTTATTGTTATACTAGCTGATACTTGCGACTTCATCTACGTTCTTTATTATCTTAACAATTATGTGCAAAGAAGAAAAAAATATATTAAGTCAATAATATTTTGTTTGCAACATTTATTCGGTCTTTTTGTAGTGCTTCTAAGAATCGTCATCATCATAAGCTTATAAGAGACCCACTGCCGCAACTTGGGTCTCTTCCCGAGCGATGTTAAGGGCACAGTCACCACGCCAGCCCACGACGTATTGGCGTCTTCAAACTCTGGGAAATCGACAGTTCTATGTTTTTCCCACATACGATGATACATTTCTCAAGTTTACGTTTCCTCACGATGTTTTTATTCGTCAGCCGATGTAGTGTTGACAATTTAATGCGTATATCGGATTGATATTCCACCGGTCAAACCACTCAACTACCACGACTCAAATCTTAGTTTCTTATAATCGTACTAACTTTATATTAAATGAAGATATAGTGACAATTGTTTTTTCAATATAAGGACCAAGTGTCCACGAATTAAAACTATTAAAAAAATGATGGAAATCTGTCAAGTAGTTAATGCGTGAAGCGCTCACAACCACAGACCTGTAATATTTAATTTCTACATATAATAAGAAAATTTATTTATTTTTGTTAATACAGACTCTAAATCATCCAGATTATAGATGATAGAATTTTTTACCGTGCCTGTGGTGATCACAATGCAATTCGAAATGCGTGACTGTCAAATTTGCAAAAATATTTTATCTAAACTATTTTAGAATCTACGTTTATTATTTGTGATCAATATTAAGAACATTCCACAGAAACCATTTGTGTTTAAGTAATTTCTGAAGTCTTAAATAGACCGACGTCGAAGTTAGCTTTCCTTAGCTTCCTTTCTTGCCGACTTTTTGTCATGGACTCGGTCAAGTTCATTCGCACGCAGTCTAAAGGCATAAGTTACGTAACAATGTATGTATTATTTATACCAGCTTACGGCTAAAGCGTTACGCATACAATTAATCGCATTGAAGGTATAGAATAGGTACGTCCGTAAATATTAATGCTGCGTCTCAGGTTGCGGTCGTTTTCCGAAGGAATTCCCGTACGAGTTTTGGGTCTTTATTTAATACAACCACGACTTTTAATGTTAAGAACGTTATATTTTTTTGTTCAATTTATAGGATAAAAGGTTTAATTTTTAGATTAATAAAGGATACAGCACATTTGTTCAGCAATAAAATAATTTAATTAATAAGTGTTACCAGTGACAGTACAATAAAAGGTTTCCAATTTATATTAATTATTCAACACTTTTTACAATTATCTTTTTACTACTTATTATTAGTACAAACATGATGTAAACCATAAATCTTTTATTGAATTATAATTTATGAAATCCCAGCAAACGAATAGGAAATATATTCCTGGAATAATAAGTTGTGAGGAATACAATATTGTTTATTGAAACAGTATTACAGTTCATGATCGACGAGTAATACTTTGAACTTTTTAAATTATAGTCGAACCGAAGGATTTGGAGAGCTTTACAAGTATGTAGAGATCAATTATAACGATGTTACGAATGTCATTATTTTGCTTATCAATTTATTTTGCACATAAAATAACATCGCGTTATAATATATGAATAAACGTATTAAGTCTAGTAGATATTGTGGTTAATCGTGCATGTATCATAAATAGCATGTTTAAATAAATAATAACTTATATTTAGTGCTTCATTATTTTGTTTATTTGCACAATCCATAAAACACTTAGGTATATACAATTAAGTTTCAAGGAAGATTTGTATGGGGTTTAAAAATTTGGTCACCCGAGCGCCTGCTTCAAATAGTATAGCAAATAGTTGTTACAGCGATTTGTGATTCTATATTTCATTGCGGGTATTTTTTTCACAGGCGCGATTTTGGATGCAAGTTATTGGTGAATTAAGGATGGGTGTGAAATTAAAGAAAGTTAATTATTCAAGAACGCCTATAGAGTATGAGTTGACACCGTATGAAATTCTAATGGATGACATCAGATCCAGGAGGTACACGCTAAGGAAGGTCGATGGAGCTATACCCCAGAGGTACGATTTTTTTTGGCAACCAATCTTCTCCAGTATTACTGCACTTTATCGAGTAAGTCATAGATATTACAATATTCTAAGAAGATGGTGGTTGCCTTGTTAGAACTTTCCAGGAAGTTTTCGTGGCATCGTTGAATTCATGCTCCGTGGTATTATTTTCCATCCACATTACTTCTGCACAATAATCGAACCTTATTACGTAAAACACCACCAATGTTACAAAATATAGAGTCAAATAACACAAGATTAGAAATAAAGTATAAAATCTAAAATATGACCGACTGAGATCCCTCCAAAAACTCAAGGTACGAATTATAGATTACTGTATTGTCTACAGGAAGGTTAAGACATAGATAAACAACTGCAGATAGAGAATCAAGAGAAATAAGAAGTTTTTTAGAGTAGCAGTCGTTATTATAGCTTAATAGTGTTATTATAGTTTATCACAGTGATTAAACAGTGGATAATCTCGAAACGCGATGTCTTAAGCATTTATTATTGGTGTGACCTCATTACCTGGTTTAAAATATTTTTGTGGAACAAGGAGAAGTGACGTCACGCTACTAGATAGTATAAACAACACAGGCCAAAGACACCAGTGACTACCATTATTTCCAAATGCATTACCAGTCGTCGCTGCTATGCCGTTCTATATAAATATCGTTAACGCTAAGACTGGTAAAGGGAAAGTTTTGAGATTATTGAAGTGAAAAATTCTTTAGGCGTTAATTAAATAGTGAACGAAAGTAAATCGTCACAATCGGGCTTACCCGACTCCACTCGACTGTTCATGATACGTGACACGTTCACTGTCTGATTCCAATAATTTAATTTATTTCTATTTATAAATTTTACTATTAAGATGTACCTAAGAAGCTCAGTACGTACGTTTCTCTTATTTAAATACCAAAAGGAGATTTATGATAGCTCTTCGAAACGCTTGCCGTTATATAGATTGTAAAACAGATAATATATAATATGCTTTATCACCGGGGCATTTGAAATAACGTTTGTTATTAATATTGTATCCTAATAAGTTAATAATGTAATATTTTCTATTCACAGTGTGAAAAAAGACGCACATGCCATGATTCTCGATTTTATTAGAAGCAGGCCACCACTTAAAAAGGTATGTATTTATTTTTTACATAATTGATGCTCTATTTTTTCTAATATTAGAATTATATCATTATCGTTATATTTACAGGGTGTAAAGTGATGTCGAATAACATTTTGGGATACCAAACCAAAACTCAGCTGCGAGTGATACATACATGAATATCATACGATGTTATAACACTAGATAGATGTGGTGAAAATTCATTAGAAGTTATTAGTATCACTGCGTTGCCTTTGGAATCAATTAGTCTATGTGGTCCTGGTGGTTCTTTAGTAACTTTACAACTCGCATGACGATAGCGATTGTCGGTAACCTATCAACTTTTGATAGTCGTCACAGCGTCGATAGTATACAGCTTAAGTGCTGAAATATTGACAAACTTTGATGACAAAAAACCTGCAAAAACAGACATACAGCAGCTGAATAACTATCATTATATATTGAAAATAACAATCGACTGTGATTTCGTTAGCGTTAGTTAGAATATGAAATTAAATCTACAAAATTTACTCATAACGCATCGGAACAAGATAACTTACCTGACGGTCGTGCAGTGGTCGAAGTTAGATCATCGTAAATGTTGCAAAGATGTACCCTCATCCATAATTATATAGATATTATTGTCTGCAATTCTTTATTTTTTGTAAATGTTAAAATCGTATTGAGTATCGTACAAATATTGTAGATAGTGTACAATTGAAATGTGAGGAGTATGAATAATAGACAAATAAAAACGTAAAGAAAGAACTCTTTGGTGATATGGTAATAAAATATTTCCATTTTTTTATTAATAACACATAATTTTTTTTTAAAGTAGTAAGCAAAAACATTAAAGAAGCTGGTAGACAGACAGAGGAATAAGGTACTGAATTGTTAAAAGAAAAGTAAAAAAAAAAATTTGAAATCCGATCAGGAATTATCGGACATTATGTTCTAAAAACATACTAACGAACTTTAAGCCTAATGTTATAAATACGTAAGTAAGTTTGTCTGTTTGTTGGCTTTCACGTCTTAACTGCGTAACCGTTAATTATGAAATTTTGCATACCCATTGTCCTAAGTATAGAAAATGATATAGCTTACCTTTCACCCTGAAAAAGGTACTGGTGTCCAGGGACTGGTATCTCTCTTATCTTCTCCAAGAAGGCTTCGAAAGAGTTCTCGGAATTGTGGTATAGGTTTGCGAATTTTTTTTTTAGTAATAGACGAAATTAATAACGTAGTCTCGATTATTATTAGGCGTCAGAACGCAAGCTGCCGCCGCCAAGACGAGAGATCACACCAAGGGAACAACTGCTCGCTTCAATCCAAGTCGGCAGGCGACTTCGGCCGACGCCATACTCAACGAGATTGTGTGAGTTATCTTTTAAATAATTTTTCATGGAAACATACCCGGCAAATGTTGCTAGAAAGAATAAACTACCGAGATGTATTTAAAAAATATCATGTTAACATTTTTCTCTCAATTTAGGAGATTTCTCCATAAAATAATGCGATTAAAAAAATTGTTACTCTATCATTTATTATTTTGGTTTCTTCTTTATTCTCTTCTTTTCTCATTGGAACTAACCATCTCTAATCCTTACTCTTATAATTATTTGTTCCAGATCCTAAATCCCATCCAGATCCTCCCTTGAAAATGAACGAGTTTGCACTCCTTTGTACTTTACTCACTGCGTCAGCTTTCTGTTTATTATGTTTTATATACATTTTTAATGCTAATAATAGACTTAATATATTCTTAGTCCACTAAATAAAATTATTTAAGGGATATACTGAAAATTTATGTAAACATTATGATATTTGAATTATATATTTTCTAGTTACGTATGCATTTATTTTGTGGATTTATTTGAAGGTAATTATTATTTAGGTTCTGTTTCATATGCAACTCTTTACGTTTTTTTATGTGAATGTATGTACGTTTATTATTTCTTGTAAAGCTTCTTTTACTTTACAAGACATTGTTGAGGATAAAAGCGCCTAATGAAATAATCTTAGCAATCGCACATTATTCTATTTGAATAATGTATTTTCAGCCTATACATATCTATTTATTTTGGGAATTTATATGCAAGTAACGGTTAATTTATTATTTAACTTTTTTACCATATACAAATTCAGTGTTAATTTCCTGCGAATGTACCTATATTATTTCTTGTAAAACTTCTTGGAATTTACAAGATTATCAAAGGTTAAAGTGCCTTACCTAATAACATTAGCAATAGCCACAAACGGTTGATACTTTTATACTTATATTTACCGATAATAAAATTAGAAAACTCTTACTTGATATTTGGTAAACAATAAAGACACACAATATAATGATGAATAACATATATATTTCTGTTTCTAGACGGGTAATAATTTTAATATATTTAATTTTAATAATATGTTTGTTACGTCTTCACGCCTCTACTAGTCAACCAATAATTATGAAATTTTGCATACATGTTGCCAGAGGTACAGCAAAGGACAACAGGGTGTTATCCAGAAAATCTGTTACCGAGGGACAGAACAAATCTACATTAACGCGAGCGAAGTTTTTGAAGTTAAACTTCTTATTGGGCTTTCAAATTCTGATCCGCAATCTTTTTGTGTGTGGAAAAGTTTTTTTTTATATCATAGGAGGCAAACGAATAGGCAATGTAAGATAAATAATTCGTATCAGTTAAATATTGGGTAATCGATCATACGTAATTACTTGTTCTACACATGCCTAGTTTAATTAGGGTTTCTAAAGTGGTTATATTAATTACAGTCATCGTCAATATAGATGTAACCTACGGCTTATACGTAATATACTCAAGAGTATAATACAAAACCAGGTTAAATATTATTATAGGAAAAAAAATTGGCATTTATTTGTCTCGATGTTATACTTTTTTTTATGTCATAGCTGGCAAACGAACAGATGGGTCACCTGATGTTAAGTGATCACCACCGTTCATAGACACTAGCAACACGAGGGGAGTTGCAAGTGCGTCGCCAGCCTGTGTTTGGGGGATAGAGGGAGCAGGGAGGGGAGGGAAGGTGGCCCTCCGGCGCTCTCACTGACCAAACGAAACACAACAATGCAAGCACTGTTACTTCACGTCGGTTTTCTGTGGGTCGGGTGGTAGTACCCCAGGCGAGCCGACCCATTTATGCTGAATCCAGTAATAGTTTCAGCGTGGCTCTACCACCTACCTAAATCTCTAGTCTTGTATCTCTAGTCTTGTAAGAAACGTCGGGCGCGGTCAGTACAGATGACCGCCTCGGAACACCGCGTGTCATGATTTCTATTTTTGTAATTAATTTTAATGATTTAATCTGGTCTTTATAATATTTTTTTTAACTTAAATGATATTTTTTATCTACTTCCGGTACCGCTACAATAAGTGCGAGACTGGAACATTGACGCTAGAGCGCCATCCGATTAGATAGTTCGGCCTATAAAAGCGATAAAAGCGGTGAAATGTGGATTAAAAAGGAAAGATGTTGCAGCTGGTTTTGGAATACACGAAAGTACATTATCCCTTATAATTAAAAAAGATTACAGTAATCCTGAACTATAGTAATCCTGAACTCTTGAAGAAACGAGAATCTGGAAAAGCATTTTATGTAAAAGACGAAAATTGTTGATTTCTCTATTTTCGAGCAATGTTTATTTACGTGGTCGAAACAGTGTCCAAAGCAAACCATCGGTGTTACAGACCCACAGTGAAAGAAAAAGCTGAAGAGTTCGCCAATTCGCTGAAAATCCATAATTTTAAGGCTAGCAATGGCTGATTAGAAAACTTCATGAAATGGCATTATTTAGCCTTCAAGAAAGTGTGCGGCGAAAGTGCGAGTATAACATACCCTTGATAAATTAAATACTCAATAACTTAAAATATTTTGCGTTTCCCTTGGATTTTTCCTTATTGAGATTCTACTGTATCTATAATTTTGAAAAATATAAAGTTAGTTGTACAGTTTTAACATTTTAATCCGTAGTAACGCTGTTTTCAGATACAACGCTAAGCGTCGATGGTTCTTGTTTTTTATAGCAAATAGATCGTTCCCAGAATAATTACGGACAGAATACTTGATTCTTTTTGGATTCACTATTTTCCTTATCTCTATTTATTTCGTCTATAGAAATTTATAGTTTGTGTTCCAATTAATAAACAATTTATTACACAGTCTTCCGTTCACGTCTTAGCATGATTGCTTCATATCAGATGTACACACATGTATACACACACGTCAGATGTACCGTGATCTCATTTCGTAACAGCTCGACACACAATGGTGGCGTATCTATGGTACTGCTATTAATTTAAATTTGTTCACATCGCATACATTAATATTTTACAACTTCCACTATCGATGCTGTCTGCGTTGATGTAATACTGTTTTTTTTTTAGATGCAATTAAAAATATTTGTCGATTTTTTTGGCGCTTTTTTAGACACTATTTTATATTTTCTTCGTTCAACGTGTATATAGGATAGTAAGAATTATTGTCACCTAATCGAAGTTTCATGTTTATGATAAACAATGCTCGTCCGCTTGGTTGCGTATTAAAAAAATGGCAGAGGGTCAATCGAAATCAAAAAATAAAACATCTACGAAAAATTCCGCTGAATGCTGAACAGTAGTTTGAAAGAGAATGAGCCTCAAAGAAACTTTATTTCCATTATATTACATATAGATGCAAATAAGTGTATATATACATATCCTTATATATGTGTACTAGCTTCTGCCGGCGACTTCGTCCGCGTGGAATAGTTACTATGGGCTAACGCTAACACGCAGCGAGAGATCTCAAAAGGAAAACAAATCCCCGATTTGGAAACATTCTTCATTAGTGCTCAGCTCCTATTAGTCTTAGCCTGATGATATAGCATATAGCCTGAGCAATTGAGCTATCTAACACTGAAAGAATTTTTCAAATCGAACCAGTAGTCCCTGAGATTAGCGCGTTCAACCAAACAAAATCTTGAACTTTACAATATTAGGTATATAGGCATGGTATATTGGTATGATATGTTTTATGTGAAATATTGGAATATAAGTATGTATATGTATATATATAGTTAAAATGAAAGAAATTAGCTTGGAAAATAAAAAAAAATAGATCTCTGCAACAGCGCTAACTACCACTCCCAACTATTGTTAAAAACAATCCAGATGACCTCATAAGTACATATATGAGAAAGCATCAAAATCGATCGAAAATAATTAATGTTTGAAAAGCCAATATTTTATATATCATTACATAGTATAAAACAAAGTCCCTTACCGCGTCTGTCTGTCTGTCTGTTCGCGATAAATTCAAAAACTACCGATCGGATTGTCATGCGGTTTTCACCAGTCGATAGAGTGATTGATGAGAACCGTTTTAGTATATAATTTGTCAAGGATTTTTTCATAATCAGGGCGGGACAACGTCTGCCGGGCCCGCTAGTACAAAGATAAAAGACACGATAAATTACGCTTACGTTACATATACATATAACTTCAGGTGATATTTTGGTCAACCTTAAATGAACTATTTAAAAAAATCGTATTGTTGCCATTAATAATTTTTGTTACGATCCAATTAACCTAAGACACAAAATGTAGGTATTTCTTATAAATAAAAATCTTGGTTAAATAATTAAATAAATACAGTTAATCCGTGAATAAAAGTTTTATTTGTCGTATACGTAATTATCAGTTAAGCTAACCTATAATTAACTTTACCGTTGGAAATTGATAACCAGTCCCGAAGGATAGTGCTAAACGCAAACTAATATTGAACCTTGTTGCTTTAAGATTAGAGTCGATAATTTGCAGGACCCTTTAAAAGGCGCCGAACTGTCTGGCGGCCCCTATGTAGATGTCAAGGTCAATGGGAAATCTGGATTATCGATCTGGATTCTTAAATTTGCGTAATCCGTTAATACTTGTATTAGCTTGAGGAATGTTAGGTACAGTTCTTGGAGATTTATTCTAGGCCTGCATGGTTGTATGGCCTTACCGGATCCAAAAAACCATGTAATATATATAACCTAAAAAATAATGAAGCGAAAAAAAATCTTAATTCTCGAATAAATCGGTCGTTTCATACATTAACCAAGACAAACAAAATACACTTCCATTTTATTAATTTTATTCATATCTATATATATATATATATATATATATATATATATATATATATATATATATATATTGTATGAAACGACCGTTTTTTTCTTGGTGGTATTTAGATTAAGTAGCAGTATTATTTTCTTTTAAAACACTCATTAGTACTTAATCCAATGAAAGCTATTTCAATAATATTTCAGTGGGTAACAAAAAGAATTTACAAAACTGTAACATCAATTTGTATAAGAAAATAAACGATGAAGATAACGGCCAGTGTTTCTCAACGATTCAATTTACTTTCGAGCATTAATTCGTTTGCAATCAAATTCAGAGCGCGCGAGCGAATTGAAAAATAAAGGAATAGCTATTGAAACACATTGGACCGTGACGTAGACTACAAAACGAATATAAACTGTAGTTACGTTTACGAAACCAGTTCATTGGTATAGGATTGTAGAAGTTTTAACTTGTTTCTACATTTGTTTAAATATATACATCATGTTAAGTGGATGATGTTTATCAATATCTTATTTGAACTAGTGTATTCTAAATATTTTATTTGTTAACATAGTTAAGAATTGAAATTAATATTGCAATATAGATTTTAAAGATATTGGTGATGTTATAGATGATGACTATTGTACAATAAATTTTCCTATTAGTATTTTTTTCAACCATATCGAACTTTGAATGAATACCCATAATCTAATTAATTCGCTCTTTTAGTATGTTTCATTTTTGTCTATATAATACTTACTATTAACAAGGTAACAGAGGAAAATTCATAGCCTACTTTATCACTAACCAAACCTGATAACAGAAAATATTATTCAATAAAATAAACACTCGAGATAAAGTGAGAGATAAATAATAAATTTTGCTTATTACATAAAATGCATTCAGTTTATTTAATATGTATATATGAAGTGTGGTGAATGTGGTTCTGAATCAGTGATAACATTATATTACTTTTGAAATATGAAACTGAGGAGGATGCGTTCAAATTATTTTATATATTTTTTTATATTCTGACGATGTGTGATTTTTATGTTATGCTAAGACTTTAAATAATTAAAAAAATAAATAGTTTTGTACATTTGTAAGAAACGCAATAGTTGTCCATCTACAGCGAGCCATGGGAACGATAAGATACAAGAAATTGTCGATAATCTGTTATAATCTAAATAAAGATGTTAATAACTTATGTATTCTATATCTTCGTATACAAAGTGGATGTTGTACACATATCCGAAGTTGCTAAATTACAAAACTGATAGAGCATCGTTGAAGTTAACGCACCTAATTTTACTATAAATCACCACTAGGTGGCGCTCCAACATTTTAACTTCTATGGCATTCAAACATAGTATTTGTAGATATTTGAACTCCGAGAATATTCATAATATCCCTTTTGCTATAACGTAATTTTTATTTATTACAACATGTAATTACACATTAGTACAATTAGAATTACAGATGTAGTGTCAATTACACATAATAATAATAATAAATATTTGCGAAATCGCTCTTGGGCATTGTTATATATGGACCGTTTATTTTGAAAGTGGTGTAAGTCCATTTTCTTTTGTTTCGAGAAAATTAACGGTTACTATATTTGTTGATTTAAAAATACAGGCAAATCATATGAGGTCTGGCATTGTTTCTATTGTTTTATCAACATTTAATTTGTTTATATAAATTTGTTTTTGGCTAATTAGACTACGATAACACATATTTATGTGTTGTAAATGGACTTACACCACTTTAAAAATTAGACAATTGTAAAAATCGTTCAATTTCAATTTTGAAAAATCAAATATCGCTTAAAATATACTTCATTTTAATATAATTTTGTTTACAAATACGCATAACAACACATAAAATTTTATTTTAGACGGCAATTACATTGTCATTACAAGATACCTCTGTCAATTGGACTTACACCACTTTCATAATCGATGATTATGCAATTTCATTTACCGACCGATTTTAAGTTGTACAAAACATGGGATTTTTTTGAGAAATTAAACATGGACTAGTTATATATAAAAAAATTACATTAAATTAAGCATGAATTACGTGATAGCTCATTTTTCTCAAAAATGGACTTACACCACTTTCAAAATAAACGGTCCATATAATAATAGCCAATGTTGATTCTCCCCTCTCTTTTGTTTGTAGATGTAAGTAAACTCCTTCCCCCTCCTATGTTTACAGAAGTATAGGTTTAATGTTTATAAAATTTCTCTCAAGTTTCTTTACTGGTTGAAAAAATCTAAAGTAAATAAGTTGCTGAAGTAATCACGATTCTGATCCCCTATAATACATACTATCAAAGATAAGTAAAAATAATCAAATCATAGATATTTCTCCCCGTTGCTGCTTTGTAATACTCTCTGCTGCAAGCACATATACCTATAATACAAAATTTTATTATAAATCTAGCAAAATTATTGTCCACAGGAAGCTGTTCAACAACTTCATTTAAAGCTAGTATAATATCTATAATATATAATAATAGACGATTATCATTGAAAATATACAACTGACATTATTATACATATCTTTAATATCTACTTTAGATATTAAAATGTTCACAAACGAAGCATTTGTAGGTTAAATAACGACGTTAAGACTAAATGTTTATTTTAAGTTCATTTTACAAATAGTCAGATTTCATATGGCATTTCGTGACTAAAAGAATCTCCAGTTATCATGAAAGTTGTATTAGTAATTATATTTTCCTTTAAACTCTTGGCGAGAATAAAATAAATAGCAATGACAGGAAAATTGTAACGCTTGAGAACCGTTGGCTGTTACTACAATCTCTCGAGTCAAGACGTCATGAGCGTTGCCGCAGTCGGTTTTGAATCATACAGACGTATGGTTGTTTCTTGTTCCTTTAAAAAAAACTGAGGTAGTATGATGACATCGAACTTTATGTTTCGAATCACTGGTTAATTGTACGTATTGATGAATTAGGGTAAAAATTAATAATTAATTCGATTAGTGCTGTTCTTGTTTGGCTTCAGCCAACCCTTTACTTGTGCGGTTTAATTGGATTTTCTATTATTAACACGTCAGACAGTTCGCGGAAAATCAGTCCAGCGAGGGTTACGTGAAGATTTTCTGTGATTTTTTTTTCAACTTCATCCGGATTTTATAAGGTCGCGTTTTGACCTTGTGTTTAGTGACGTAACTGTAAGGAATATGGGAGTTTTTATTACAAACACTTTGGCCATGGAAATCAGCCGTAAGTACCTATACAATAAGCGTTTGGAATATATTTTATATTGTAACAGGAAACTGCTATGTAAAAATTAACAATACATATATTTGCTATATATGTATTTTTGCACATATGTAGTAATGAGACTCGTGAAAAAAGCCTTCAGATTGTTTTGTTTCGATAAAAATGTATTACTGAAGTCGACCCAGTTTATCAAATATGCTGCTGGTTGGAGCAAAATATATCACATACTGTTACAAAATCGCACTTATTGGATTTGGAGTACATTAAACCTTAATATATTGTCTACTAGTAGACAATAGGATGGTTACCCTATATACTTTTATGTACCTCTGACAAGCGTAAAAAACTAGTTTTTGTATTTGTAATATTGCTAGCTGATTCCTGCGACTTAGTCTGCGTCGTTTATTATCTCAATTGTTTTGTTATATCTCAAAGGGATTATAGGTAGTGTAACGAAAGCTCCCAGGCGGCTTGACTTTTTCCGACACTTCAAACGTTTATCGTTATATTTCAACCAATTTACAAAAACAATCTCACAGATTATATACCTTTGCACCTTCCACTCGCTCCATCTATTAAAGAAAATTGCGCGAAAACCTGCTCTGTCGTTTTTGAGCTTATCGTGAACAGACATACAGACGCGGCGGAGGACTTTCTTTTATTAATATGATTAAGGAAGTAAGGATTCAGGAATTCTAGATGATTTACAAAACTCCAAGTACTGTTCGTTAGGATATTGAGACTTATTTCATTAGTTTTTTTATACGTGTTTGTAATTTTACGGGGTTGGGTCAAAGCTGAATTAAGGTTTTAGAAAAAGACATCCTGACTTTGGATGTATGAAATAAATTGATGTCTCATAAATTTCGCAAAACCAAGTTTGGCTCGTGTTAAAATTTGACGCATCATATGTGTCATGTTGGATCAGACATGTGTACAAAATGACTAAATCAAGGTCGGACGAAGGCTATATTGATAGCGTTTATAATAAATATGAATTTTCAAATTAATTTATATTATATTTATAACTAGCGGGCCCGGCAGACATTGTCCTGCCCTGATTATAAAAAAATCCTCGACAAATTATATACGAAAACGTTCCTCGCATAAAGATCCGTTCAGTAGTTTTTGAGTTTATCGCGAACAGACAGACGCGGTAGGGGACTTTGTTTTATACTATGTAATGATGATAGAGATAGAGAGCATTACGGCATAGATTTCAATCGTTTTTTTCTAGGTTTGGTCGTTACCTAAAAAATATATTATTACGTTTGACTTCTTTAATATAAAGTTATTGCTGTTTTAAAAAACAACGATTTTATAAGTGCTATGCTTTCAGCGGTATGCGTTTTCTTGTTGTAGAGGAAGTGGGGCAAGCGATGTGTTAAGCATGCCTAGGACAAGGCGGACAAAGCAACGGATATTAGCTAGTTAAATAATGATTTCCATTTTTTTCTCGATAACATTAAAGCTCGACAGTATTGAATAAATATAAAAAAATAAAGAAAATCGACTGACAAACAGAGGAGCAAGATTTACTTAACCGTCTTGTCTCTGCATGTTTATATATAGATAAACTCCTTATTCGTTAGTGACTGGTAACAATATATTTGAGAGGATATTCTGTATAGTTTTATTGATTTTAATCATATAGTTACTATATCATAAATATAAAACATAAATATTTACACAATATATTTAAAAATGACTACATATTACATCTCGTAATGATTCGTCGGTATTCGCTGACGCAATAATTTTGTTAATGATTAATTACGACATAAAGGATCAATTTTAATCATCACGTTAAATAACTTTAATAAATAGTATATGTTTTTGTATTTATTATCTTTTTATGATTAACTAAAATATATAAATTTGTAATCTATTAGAGATATGTTAAGTTATGCTATTCTTAATTTTTTATAGTTATGAAAATCTTGTAATATATAAAACAATTGAAATAAAAATGATAAATTCAAAATGTTATTGATGCGTTAATAGTTCTACTAACAAACGAGTAATTTTTAAACCTTTATTAAATTAGAATAAATTATTTTATAAAACTCATTAGTTCCCTTTAAAAACGTTTTTTGTAATATATTAAAAATTATTTTATATTTTCTAGACTCGTAAGAGATTTCGTTGTGGTTTATTTCAATTTTTTTTTCATCTAGACATACCTGGAACGGATAATTCTTTCTTCTAAACATTTTCTTGTACTGTCATCTAATCCTGAGCTATGTTCAAAGTCAAGTCCCTGGTTCATCAGGAAATTACTTAAAAATTTGATATGAATAGTAAAAAAAACACGTGATAATAAAATAAATAAAATGTACTCTTTTACTACGGATTTTTTGTTTGTGCTCCATTTTTATATTAGAAATTCACTAATATTTATTCCCAAAACAATCCATATTATCGGAATAGTACGATCAACGACCATTGATAACATTATGTATAGAAATATTAGATCGATTTTATCAATTTTCAATCGTTCTTATCAGATTTACTCACTTTAATCTCTAGTAAAGATTTTATGACTACAGCATACCTGAGATTACAGTTAGTTTTACGAGTTAACCATGATAGCGAATTTAATTCATTTTTTTATGTGAATATACAATTTCTTCTAACGAGGTTTATGACAATGCTTTCTATGTAGCTATGTTTCTACTGAGAACTTGATGTATATCAATTTGAATAAAAATTTACTGAAAACCTGGAGTAATGTTTGTAACGGTGGCTCACTAATAGTTGGTTCGAATCCTATAATAAGCCTATGTTTTCGTAAAGGGAAATGTGTGTTGAAGTACCAGTATTAGATTTCCCTCCCTCTCCCCCCCCCCCCTCTCCCCCCCCCCCCCCCCCCCCCCCCCCCCCCCCCCCCCCCCCCTCCCTCCCCCCCCCCCCCCCCCCCCCCCCCCCCCCCCCCCCCCCCCCCTCCCCCCCCCCCCCCCCCCCCCCCCAACAGTCACTGTAGGGTTAGTGAGTTGACATTTTGTGCTAAGTCACATCGGCTGTGGTCTAACACCCAATCTATTATAATATATACAAACGTCAGTCAGGTTTTTGTCTGAAAGTTTGTTTTTATTTTATTGTATATCAAATATCTTTGGCTAGTATATCACATCTTGATTGTTTAACTCTATAGTAATTACCGTAGTTTGTATAAACTGACGCCATTTTTTTCAACTTCAAGATGTAATGATTTGCGCGCCATCTATTGTAATATGCCGGTACTTATTCCGAAATGTTTGGGGTCATCCAAACAATCTTACAATCTCATGAATGGAAACGGATCAGGCACAAACACATGTATACCTATATTTATCGTGAAAATATAAAAAAAAGATGTTATAATTTAACAACTACCATAATAAAATGTTGTATACAAGTAGTTTGGGACTCGGAGTGGAAAAAATATTTCCAATATGTATGAAAAATCCAGCAGCCGAAGTAGCGAGATAAAGCTAGTATGTCATTATAATCAACTTAATAATCTTTATCTAAAGTATGATATACGCGCGGCCCGCTCCGGCTTCGCACGGGTATAAAATATATAGCCTATGTCATTCACTGAAAAAATGATTAAAATCGATCCAGTAGTTTTGATTTATTCATTACTGTCCGTAGCCCGCCTGCGTTTCTTGCAACGTAAGCGGAAAAAATGTAATTATTTACAACATCACATTAGAAACCTCAAAAATAACAGTATTTCTTCACTATTTAATGGATGTTATTGTAGATATAAACCTTCCTCTTCAATCACTCTATCTATTAAAAAAAACCGCATCAAAATCCGTTGCGTAGTTTTAAAGATTTAAGCATACATATATAGGGACAGAGAAAGCGACTTTGTTTTATACTGTGTAGTGATAAAGAAAAATAACTTTCGTCTTCTCGTAAACTGTAGTATCATAAAAACTTGTCGATTCGTATATATTTATTTTTATTGTTTGTAACAATTTGTTAAAGCAATTAATCACATAAATCGATTGGTTTCGGGTTGTTAGGATCGAAACTAATGGAACAATTAAAAAAAAGTAGTGAGAAACTCATTATTTCGTGTTACTTTCGTTCAGTAAAAACTTATGTAACCTAGATTCTGTAAACGGTCGAGATAATTTTAGTTCAAGAAATTAACACAAATTAGCTACCCCATGTCTTAGACTAGATAAGAGCAACATAAGATTTGTAGGTTAGGTATGGTTCGTTTTTTGTTAGTTAATCAATTATTCTTTTATAACTATAGATATAAAATAAAGAGTCGAATAGACTAGGATAACTGCGTAGAATACGCGTGCGAATTCAAGGGAAATTGCTAGATAATTATAAATGACTGAAAAATATGTACCTATATTGTTTTAGTAAATTAAAATGCACGAAACAGGTTAGATTCAATTGAGTTGCTTATCGGTTTTCCTCTATGACTGGAACGTTTTCCGATCCGGTGGTGTAGCGTTATAACGTTCTTAAATGTTTTGTTACAGCCTAAATTTAATAAAGTGTTATTGATTTTAATTCAATCGACTTTTAACTACAAATGGTTGCGTTTTTCTTTTCTTTTTACAGATATATTTGTATAACAATTATTCGTAGTTTTCTTTTCATTCCCAAACTTTTATTCGTGTCTACCTTGGTATTGCATATATGTTTGTATTTTAAAGCTAGCTAATACCAACATTAGATAATTTATTTCTAAATATAATACAAAACCGCTGAGGCTAAAGATGTGACCCAGTTATGTAAGATAAATAATTCGTATCAGTTTAAACATTGGGTAATCGATCAAATCAAATCAAAAACACTTTATTCAATTTAGGCCCTAAGACGGCACTTATGAACGTCAAAACTATCACCGGTTCCGAAAACAACCCAGCCACCGAGAAGCATCGGCAAGAAACTCGATCTGGTTTATCTTTTTAACAAATATATATAATATATTAGGTAAATGTCACAAACGTTTTTAATGGATGCACAGAGATGAGTTAATTCCAGACATCACCATCGTTCACATATTGATCCACTCTATAATATCCTTTTGACACCAAAACCCGCTTGACATGGCGCTTAAATTCGCAATCCGGCAAATCGGTAATATCCTTTAGGACTTTGTTGTATAGTCTAACATTATTTCCCAAAAAACTGTTACTGGTTTTACTAAGTCTAAAACGTGGGACAACCAGTTTGTTACAGTTTCTAATATTTAGATTGTGCCGGTTTTTTACGAAATCTAGCTTTTCAAGGTTCTTACGGACATACATTAAATTGTCAAGAATGTATTGGGAGGGCAGAGTTAAGATACCGTACTCCTTGAACTTGGTCTTTAAGGATTCGCGAGGTCTCATATTGTAGATTGCTCGAACTGCCCGTTTTTGTAATAAAAATATGGTGTCTACTTTAACTGCTGTCCTCCACAACAGAATGCCATAAGACATTAAGCTATGGAAGTAGGCGAAGTAGACTCACCTAGCAGTGGCAATATCAGTTAGCTGGCGAATCTTGCGTACGGCAAATGCAGCAAAACTTAATTTGCTTGCCAATTGTTTAATTTGAGGACCCCATTGTAATTTTAAATCTAGTGTGATACCCAAGAATACAGTATTATCAACTAACCCTACAAAATTCCCTTCGATCTTGATGCTACTATCAACTTGTGGCACATTGGGCAAAATAAATCTCATACATTTTGTTTTACCTGTATTTAGCACCAAGTTATTGAATTCAAACCAATGAGAAATATATTTTAAAGTATTATTTACATGCCCAACCTCTGAATATGTCCTTTTTACTTTAAATATAATTGAAGTATCGTCTGCAAAAAGCACCATGTCAGCACAGACATTGATCACAGTCATTGATTATACGTAATTGCTTGTTCTACATATGCTCAGTTTAATTAGGGTTTCTGAAATAGGTATCTATATTAATTACAGTCATCGTCAATCTATTTGGCCGTTCTGAATATAAGTTTGGGTTTGAGCGTAATATAATCTAGAGTTAAATTATTATCATTACATAGTATAAAACAAAGTCCCCTACCGCGTCTGTCTGTCCGTCTGTTCGCGATAAGCTCCAAAACTACTGAACGGATCCTTATGCGGTTTTCACCAATGGATAAAGTGATTTGGAGGAACGTTTTGGTATATAATTTGTCCAGGATTTTTTTTAATTCAGGGTAGGACTACGTCGGCCGGGCCCGCTAGTACAAAATAAAGTTAAGATATTATTATAGAGATCTAAAATTGATATTTATTAGTCCTTGTCTGTCTCGTTGTTGTATATAAAAATACATATTTATTTCTAAATTTGTTTTTTTTTTCTCGAACTGTCTACGCCATTGACCCAGCAAGGTCTTAACAGCTTCACCGGATTACCCACAACTTCACCGGACTACTCTAAATTTGTGTTTTTCCGCAATTGTATTCGGATCGGTCAAATAGTTTGACGAGGCCATTATAAAATATATGTTACATATGAACCTAAAATCCACTTTCTTATTAATAATTGACTCTTCGTGATGTTGAGATCAATAACAAAAAGGTTTTACTACTTTTAGAGATATAATTTTAATTAATAATATGATTGTTGTCGATTTTTGACAAATTTTATAAAAACCTAATTTGAACCAGCAGAAATTGATAAACTTAATGATATAGACAAATTTTAAGTAAAGAAACATGAAGCTACTCCATTTAGATATTAGATTCGTTCTTCTATTTAGTTTAATGGAATTGAGTTACGTACATTTTTTTGTCATTATTTGAGCTTCAAATGAAACCTTTTAATACGAAAATAATTTCATTCTGTGTAATATATTTAAAATTTAGTTCGATTTTATCTTGTCCTTAGCTAAGAACTATACATAAGAAGAATGCATTATCGATCAAATAATGAAATTAAAGATCTATCAATTTAAATAAAAAGTTGTTATTTATACAACAAAAAAAAACTTTTCGAACCTGTGTTAAAAATTATACAATAGTCACTATATTGTGAATTATCGAAATAAATAAATTGTTTTCACTCAGTTTATATTGATTATTTAAAACATCGAAATATAGGAACAACTCACGTTAAAATCGAAGTAGAAATTTATCGAGCTATTAAAATAAAATTTTATCTAAAAGTCAAATAACAGTATATCGGCCTTGTGAATTGTAAGTTATAATAATTTTTACATACATTAAATATAACTCGGGTCAAGTGAACTGTTCAGTTTTACTGCATCGCTTTTAGATCGGAAAATAATGGCCTAGATTTTTTTTCCTCCGATCTCAAGTCTGGGTCGTGACCGCGGGCCGCCTCTCTCACGTCTTTTTACGAAATATAGTGTATATGCTGGTACGAAGCACGAATAAGAACGTGAGGCGTTTTTACTCACGAGTCACGCTTGATAACTTGGGTAAGTTTCCTTGTTTTTTATAGTGCTTATCTGACGTATTTTGAAATGGAAATGATGATATAATATTCTCCTGTACCCGACAGTTTACATACTGCTTTAAGATTGAATATCTACCTCCCAAGTTCCAATAGATGAATAAAAGAAAGACTACCTGTTCTGTTCCGTCATATAGCTAAACGGTACACGTTTAAAAGAATAGAACGAGACGTCGAGCTTAGCCACTTTTTTGGTTTTTGTATTAATTTGTTATTCAATTATTAATATACATTTTTATTAATTAATCTGATCTATCATTCGGGAACAGTACTTTTTTGGGTGAAAGGTATGGCCTTTCCTGGATCCTTGACAAGTTGTATGAAAATTTTCATGATGTTAGGTTGAGTAATACGTGAAAGCGTAGCAAACAAACAAACTGACTTTTGTATATCTATATTAGTTAGGATAACTCTACTGATATCTTGGAATAAGTAAGAAAATACATTTCAATCATTTTTAGAAATGTCTGTCTGTTTGTATGAACACGCATCACTGCTAATGTACTTACGAAAGTTCACGATAAAACAACCGATAGAGTAAACCGATAAAACATTGGTTCACTCTATCAAAAGTTATTGACATTTTAATGACGGTGCGACTTAGTACGAGAGAAAAGTAGATAATTAAATGGACGTAATACATTCAGATAACTTTATTAGTCACTGTTTTCTTTTTACATTAGATTCCGCGCGGACGGAGTCGCGAGCACGGCTATTCTAACTATATAAGGAAATTGTAGGCTATTTGAATGCTATAATACATGAACTAGTGTTATTTATTTTATTTCGACTAAATAATCATACTCTCGAAGAACGTAATTGTCTTACGCAACCGAATAAAAATGCCTTTTGACTTCACAGCTCAATATATCTTTTCGCAAAAGTTTTAGTGACAGTACTTACCTCATCATAAACGTAGCGGGACGTCTAGTAGATGCATCAATTTAGTCACGGATATGTCGCATAGTTTTTATTTAAAATCGTCCATTGAGATATATAAATAAAGAAAGATACGTCGATGTTTTTAAGGCAGACGCGTCTCTCAGTAACTGGGTTTTACGCTTGTTATTCTAAGAGTATCACTGATGTAGCAAACAGTACAATTTGGCGTAACGGTAGACGTGGTGGAGGCTGAATGCGAATTGTCACTGCCGGCGTTGAAAAACGCAATTTTATGCGACCAACAAATTCTAAATTATTTTATATGCATACGAAGACATTTGAGTGTAAAGAATGATTGTTTATTTTTTATATTCTTAGTATTTGAAATTTGCATACTTGTAGAACCTGTCTAGCTACCGGGTTCAAGTTAGGCCTCTCTCATAAATCGTAGGCGTATTCCAGCTGCACTTAAAGCCAGTTTGCGTCATTCATCTTTCGTTATTATTTGGTGAGATTACTACATTCTGCTACAATGAAAGATACAAGGAATTAAAAAACTACATAATAGCGTTTCAGCACAGCCTCATCTTATGTGAACGATGTAGCTCGGTATGTTAACAAGGTAAGCATAGAGGATACTCACTCTTAAATATAAAGCACACCTATTCTTATACTTGGTGGTAGATTTTAAATTTAAGGATAGTATCTAACACGGTTTTCATGAGGAAATACCTTTCCGCTATACAGAGTTAAATGCTTCTTACAAATTATTAAAGTAAACTACATTAGACGTGATTACAATAAAATGTAAAGATTAATGACACCTTACAAAGACTATTGGTTAATTTATCCTTTAAAAGCGTAGTTAGATTAAAAGTGCGAGTTTGTTTTTTAAAAAAATACCAAAAATATCCAAGTCTATATCACCATTAAGAAAGGCTTAGATTAAAGTGTATAAAACTATTTATAATTAAACTTCAAGATTTGTTGCAACGCTGTAATAAATACTTTTCTGATCGACAAAAAGAGATTGCTAAAGTAAATATAATAATCTGCCTTGAATTAATGAAACTGGTATTAAGTTATGGAGGTCGTTATATTTATTTATCCGGTGTCAAGGGAATATCGTTTGGATGTTGGCCAAAGCCATGTCGATGAGTTTTGTTAACTCAGCGGAATAGGCTAGATTAATTTACTAGATCAGGTCAAGCTTTCATTTATAATACACAACGCCAAACAACGTAAAATGTGTTTTTTTTTTCAAGTTGTTTAAAATCTGTTCTGGTTAGCAATAACCCTCAAGTTGGAAGCATGTCGTCAAACATCGATAGCGATGTTCTGGCATCCGTACCAGACTATACTACTGTACTATTATCTACTATTTGTTAACAATTTCAAGAGATGTGAAGTGGCGATGTAGCTGTAAATAGTAACATGCCAAGTAACAAATGTACCCAGTGCCTTTGGAGTTAGCATGTTACTATTTTCTGCTACACCCCCACTCAATATAGTAGGTACCTTTGGACCTGGTATGTTACTATCTTCTACTACATCACTACTTTACATCAGTTGAAATTGTGACCAAACACTAAACCTATAAATAAAAATTGTAGCAATGAATTTTGCGTAATTCGCGTATACTTAGTCATTCAAATTTAGTAACGGTGTCGACTAATAGTGTTGGAGAAAACTGTGAGGAAATTAGGACGTTGTGAAATATTTTCATAGAACTACGGTATAGAGAGAAAATATAGAATTGTTAATTTCTTCCAAGCGTTTGAAGCCATCATTATTTATCATTATCTCATGGTCTAGTAGCGGAATTAAGTTCTTGAATAATTCCGAAAATATTTTTTATTTAATAGTCGGTCCTTTAAAGGTTGGTGTTATTGTAAGCGATATCATTAATATTTTCATTACATATCACCCTGTAATAGGCACCTGCCTCTTACAATCACCATGCAAGGTCACGACATGTCGCGTCATAGTGGCGATTCCAAACTCTGAGAAATCTACTGTTCTATATATCCCGACATATGGTGGTACTACAAGACTATTTCTAGGCTTCAGGTTTCCTCACAATGTTATCACCAGCAGCACATTAAACTACATAATTATTCATTTATATTATACTAGCCGCCCGTGCCCACTTCGTTGGGCGGTAATAGGCATTATCAAGCTACAACTTTTCTCTAGAAGTCAATAATATATATCTCATAATAAAGGCAGCGTTCGTAAGAAACGTTTTCGTTCGACCATTTTTCTCCGACTCCCCAGATATTACCCCCTACAACCTCACAAACTTTACCTCTTTATAATATTAGTATAGATTATAGATAATATAATTAGTTAATAGCTTCTATCCGCGACTTCGCACGCGTGGAATAGTTATTTTGGGCTAAGACGCAGCGAAAGCTCTCAAAAGGAAAAAAAAACCCCGATTTTAAAACATTTTTCATTGTAGCTCCGCTCATATTGCCCTTAGCGTGATGATATATAGCCTATGACACTCACAAATAATGTGGCTTTATATTGGTAAAAGAAATTGGTTTAGGAGTTCCTGAGATTACCCCCTACAACGTCACAAACTCACAAACTTTACCTCTTTATAATATTAGTATATAGATTATAGCCCCTGCCCGCGACTTCGTCCGCGTAGTAATAGTTCTCTGGGCAAATGGTGACACACAGCAGAAGCTCTCAAAAAAAAACATCTCGATTTTGAAACATTTTTCATCTGTGCTCCGCTCCTACTGGCCTTAGCGGGATGATATATAGCCTATAACCATTCTCGATGAATGAGCTATATAACACTGAAAGAATTATTCAAATCGGACTAGTAGTTCCTGAGATTACCCCTTACAATGCCACAACGTCACAACGTCACAAACTCACAAACTCACAAACCCACAAACTCACGTCACAAACTTTACCTCTTTATAATATTAGTATAGATTACTAGTTTAAATTATGTATATGTCGGAGTTCAAATCTGTGGACATCGAATTGACATTCTACCGGTCAATCCACTTGACAATCACAACTTTTTATTGATTATTTAATTTATCTCAAGGTTGCTGGCAATAAGAAATATCTGTTTAAAATATATTTGATAGGACCTAAATATGAACTGTTTTAAATTACAAATTTGGTGCTCGTATAAAGAATAATTCCTTCACTGATAAAGGGGTTTCGATGCACAAATTGAAATCCCTGGATAACTCAATGTGTTAATATTAAGTTATCGCGAACAATACATCAGAAATTTCGTTCGAGCAATTTACTGGTGTCTTGCCCAACACAAAACGTAATTTTGCTGAGACGTTCAACGGCTCCATAATTGAGAGGTTTGGGTCCGTTCCAAGCTAGTTACTGCGTAATTCCTTCAAGGTTATAGAACTTCTAATCCCTTGTTGGTCAATAAAGTTACTCTAAGCGTAACTTTTGTAATTTGTTCTCGGTTTGTGTGAAACTTTTATCATGATGTTACTTACTGTATTCAAAACACCACATTGGTAATTGTAATGATTATGTTTTGATCCAGGAATTCTTTTGTAATGAAAAACGTAAGGAATTCGGAGTAAATTATAGAAATGAATCTCTTAAAATTTTACTACGTAATAACGTCACGAAGTTAAAATCTACTATTTTATGAAGCTAAAAATAAGTTCTTCTTCTACTTGGTCGTAATTCATCGAATTAATTGTATTTGAATTTTTTTTTTCTAAAATCTTTCGCTTTGTCTAAGTTATAAAGAAAGGAATTACTTACCGTTCTATCGATTCACTGTATAGATTGCTTACTGACCTTAGTGTCCTTAAAGAGTCCCTAATAATTCATATCTCACTACCACTCGCTAGACTGCTAATCAAGTTTCATAAAATCCTATTAAGATCGCTTTTGGATACTGGCTGTCTTCAATAGGGAGCCTATGTACATATTGCCAGTATATTCTCGCTCTCAATTACACTGCGTATAAATTGACCACTTAGCCATTACTAGTTAATTTTTTTTTTATGTTTCTGGGAATGACTGGATACAAGTGCTACAGTTAATTCTACCAGTAATACAGGTTCGAGTTCCCTTGAGTATATAAATATAATGGTAGTAGCGAACCTTTAAGAAATGTACTTCGTGATCTCATAGTTTCAGTTCTGGTTTCTTCTATATTCATTTGGTAACTCTTAGCTTAGTTATAGGAAGCGTCACTTAACTCTTCATTAGTACATTATAAATATAAACAACAGTTACATATTTCCTATCGTTCTCTTATTTTAGTATAGAGGAATATTTTATTCTCCGGATTTTTTATTTTAGGATGCGACTATTCTCTATTCTATCTGCAGTTAAGTTCAAAGTCAAAGTAGTCCAAAGGCATAGTGTTACGGCAATCAGAGATGTTTTGTATGACTTGGGTTCCCTTTTTATATGCTATCATCTTCACTTACACCATCAATTAAATATAGAGCAGATGGAAATATGATTTGAAGCTATAACCCAACAAAAGAGTTGTATGAGAGTTCTATCATCCTTAAATTGGACTGCAATGATGAGGACCCTCACTCCCATTTTATATACATTTAAAAATACGGGCACTGCAGCACAAACTCTGTTGCCTTGCGGATGAGGTTACAGAAGTGGTACCAGTCGATTATTGCAAAGGCTCTACTTCTCTTAAAGTCATATTAAACAAATAGGTTACAACTTTCATAAAGGTTTATATACTTGATAAACTATAAATATGTTCAAATAAAATACTCTAAGTAATTAAATAAAGTTGGTATAAAATACACTATGAGGTGCATAACGGAAATTAGAAATATTTCTCTTACTTCTAATAGTACAAAAACTGTTGCAATATTATAATTAAATAGGTTAACCGCAATAAAGGAAAAAATTTGCATTATAAAACAACATGCGAAATGTTTGTTTAGCAATCATGTTTTATTCATATTATTACAAAGTAATAGTTATATGTATATCGAACAGTATATGATTATCTTTAATCTTTAGCAAGCAATTTTATACATAATTTTAGATAAATGACTGAATATTTAATATATATTTGAATTTATCAAAAATTCCTATTACAATGGGTGACGATGCCCGTCTTACAGCAGGCGAAATAAATTCATATTTATATAATGTGTGTGTGCACAGGGAGATACTGATTAAATAAATAAGGTTTAAATAGATGGTTAACATAAGAGACGGAAAAAAGATGATTGTATGTATTAGAAATACGAACGTTAAGACGGATACATGTTGTAATTAGAATGGATAAAATTAAAAATTATTATATCAGAGGAAGTGTGAAAGTACATTAGCGAGGTCTGATTAAGCCATGGGAACTGAAAGTCGTACAATTAGAACAAACTCAAGTATGAAGTTTGACGTATATAAGAGAATAGAAAGAACGGTAACGGATTGTAGGAGGAATATGTGTATAAAATATTGAGATAGGAGTCGATAAGGGAAAGTCGAAGATCAAAAAGAAGATTTTAATAATCAACATGAACTTATATGTATAGTAATTGGTGGTGGAATTATTCGAGCTGTATCCTGGTTAAAATTCGTCTATCATATATAAATAAAAATGAATTGTCGTGTCACTTCAGAACGATTGCACCAATTTGGCGAATTCTTTTTGTTGTTCTTCAAATTGTCAGGGCAAGGTTTTTTTAAAAGAAAATGTTTGAACAATCGTACAGAACAGCGAATAGTTTGGGTTAAAAATCCCCATATAATAGTGAGTGAAACAGAAGGCAGTTGAGATATCTTCACAAATATCAACGTTATTGTAGAGTTGTCATTTTATTCCATTATATGGTTGTCCAGTAAAGGAAACATTTGGACTCATTTTCTTCTTTCGAACACACGTGCAAAGCTCGTAGAATATAGAGTTAAGCGGAATAATTTCTTTAATATTATTTACTATTGTCGAATTTGAATCGAAACAATACAAATGCTCCACATCCTCCTCAAAGCCTTTTAAGAATATATTAATACGTGTTTTCATAGTCAAATATTTTGATGTATCGTTCAGCGCGTGTAAAGTAACAAAATACAAATGTGTGACACTTCTGTTACCTCATTACAACTGTAAAATATGATGATTGTACACAAAAATAATTTCGCATTCTTCGCTCATTAACGCGTTAAATGGGACCAGTTCGATATTTGCTTTTTAGCACGTTTTGTGGCACGAACATCCGAGTGCTTATACAGTTATTCGAGTACTATATCATTGTTTACGACGACGTTGCATCATTTAGGCGTCATCTGTTATCTGTGAATATTGAGAATGATTCTTTGTTTAATATTTCTAGGTCTAGTGTTTGTACACGAACTGACTTGATGTTAATTGCCATGTGACGGCATATTATAACCTGCAAGTCTATAGAGTATTTGGCTGTTAGAATTCGTTTTCTGTTACTCCAAATTTTTACTTATATCTTCTATCATGTTATCATTTTTGTTTCTTAATTTTTGTACATCTTTCTTTTTTTTGTCCTATTCAGTTTCAAGTTCAAGTTTTATTAGTTCGTATCATGTAAAGTTGTAAATCTGATATTACTTAGATAGCTTAAACTTGTATCTTACGTCTTCTATTTTCATCTTCTTTTCTCTTCTACATCTACATTCATCTTGTATGTAAACACATCTTTTAGATTTTTTTTTTGTTTCTATAATATAACTAGCTGACACGGCCACGCGTTGCCGTGGCTCAGTTATTGAAAAAGAAATTCAAAATTAAAACGTGGCGCCATTTATGGCATATTTATAACAATCGGTCATATAGGTTTTTGTCAACAAACTAATTTAAAGCGCCATCTGTTCGAGACTGATGAAACTTATAATTAATGCCAATAATCAATATTGATAATCATTTAATTTGTAATTAAAAAATATTAAGGTCATTGAAATATAAATTATTATCGTATCTCTCAAACTAGACCAAATTATCTATAAATGCCTGCTTTCATGAAGAAGGGGAGTAGTTTCGAAGTTCATCGTGGAGAAACATCATGACACAGGATTTTCATATAAGATAACCTTGTCCAACTATCAAACAAAATACATAATTTTAATTATCAACGACTTCTGGTATTCGTCGTATTATATTAATGCAAATTTAATGTCTTATAAACCTATAGTCTATTATAATTTATAGAAAAATCCTAATTAATATTATAAATGTGAATATGAGTTTGTTTATTCGCTTGTTAGGCCTTTAATCCTTAACTATTCTTTAGATCTATATATATAATATATACTAGCGGGCCCGGCAGACGTTGTCCCGCCCTGATTATAAAAAAATCCTGGACAAATTATATACCAAATCGTTCCCCATGAATCACTTTATCCACTGGTGAAAACAGCATGGAGATCCGTTCAGTAGTTTTTGAGTTTATCGCGAACAGACAGACAGACAGACGCGCTAGTGGACTTTATTTTATACTATGTAATGATATATATATATATATATATAATACTGTTCACTAGAACTAGGTCAAACCTACATTAAGTAAACGAATCTGCGGACAAAAGTTAGTTAAAGATAATTAAAACATCCACATACCATCACTCAAGTAAGATTTATATGTCTGCTATGCATAAAATTAAAATTATATATTTAACGTAACAGTACGGCAAGTAGATTCGTTTTATAAGTGATACGAGGAAGTTATAAGTATTCAAGTTTGTTGTGTACATACTGGTTTGTTACGTATCTTTTTAATTTGAAGATTTTGTAGTGTGGCATAGCTGCAATTAAGTTTTCCGTGAGAGCGGTTGCGGCGGTTGGCCTCGCCAAGTCAGCTGGCATTTGCTGACCGATTTTTTTTCTCTACAGGCAACCGGTCCTAGATGGATTATTTTATAAAATTCACTCGAAACTGTATTATATTTCCATTTTAATAACGTTTAAATTATTTGTACGTTGGGGATCCATTTTTAGTATATTAGACAGAAAGGAGTTTTAGCGAAACGAATAATTATGTTTTATTACCGATTTCGGTTACGTAACTTTTAAATTAAAACATTAGGGTACTTCTTCGGCAATTTAATTTTAGAGTGTGAACGTAATATAGGTAAACGTTTATATGGATGCTGACGATCTGATATATATTAATAAAATTAATTATACTTTAAAACAAGCAATTCATTTGCCTGTCGGTATTCTATACAGAGATCAACTATATTATTATTTCTTTCAAGAACAGGATTCATAGAGATCTGATGTTTATAATTAATACGAGAATATCCGGTATTTATATAATAAAAGTGATTGTGTGTGTATAATATTGTAATAATAATAATAATAATAAATAATATTTATTATAAGCGCAAATATGATTTTGTTTGTTACGCTTTTACGCCCGGTCTTGGAATCAGGAAATGTTGCATACGCGCTGTATATATATATTTATTGGATCTTCGGATTCAAAAAAAAGAAAAGGTCAGCTACTTTACATTGTAGTAATTTAATCTTTATACACAAGACACGACAATGTCGAATTTAAACAAGAATTACAAGTAAAAATATTAATAACTATACAACAAATAAGGTTGTAATATAGCCTTGAACACGATGTTTCTGGGGTACAGAAAAGGACATAATCCTTTACATTAGTTACTTAAGCCGCGGGCAAAAGTTAGTAAAACAAAAGTGCAAGGGCTGATTATTGAACTTTTATAATATTCTGGCTTTGGATCACCTCGCGTTTAAATTCTCCCATCTTCAGTCCCTAAAACCCCGCGTCGCCACGTAAGGCTCATCCGTTTATTTCGTTCTCTCTTACTGTTAAGCAAGTGGTAATTTACTGTTTTATGTGGTAATTGCTCCGTTTTTAAGTGTCACAGTGTGGTAGTAGATAGTGTATAATCTACCTCAATAGATGTATTATGAAATATAAAAACAGTTTTTTAAATCTAACAGGTAGCTTCATAGATTGGTGCTTTCAAACAAACAATGTCTTGACCCTTTCAATATTGGTATAGTAGTATTTAAGATTGAAAATAAGCATTTCCACTTAAGAAATACTTAACAAAACTAAAGTCATAATATATTTATTCTATTTTGGATGTTTATAATTTTTATTTAAGCGGAGCACTAGCTTTTGGCTCTCAGTCTGTTTCGAGCCTCTACCCCAATCTCATTCATATCTAGTTTAAACACTTTAATATTCATTTGTCCATTTCAATTAATATCCATTGAACTATATCAATGAAAAATGTACCAGGTAAAAATTCTTGCACCTGTCTAAATGAATATAAATGTGAAAATTAATGGTTGCTTTTTATGTATTATTCTATCGACACTTCACAATAACGTTTTCCCACAGTAACGTAGAACATTTTAAACCATCTCGTTATTCTAAACATCGCGTGTTAATAATTACAGACGCGGGAAAATCTCGCTTAAACATTTGTTTTAATGAGTTCCGTTCATCTTCCTTTAATGATACAATTCAGATGTTCTCAAGCTAGTATGTAATTCCACTGAGAACTATAGGAATGATCGAGTGATGTTTTATATAAAATAATAGGTCTCCTGATATGGTTATAATGCATTTACCAAAATCATTTGGTTTTTTTGCTTTATGAGAACCATATGCTTTATCTGGATTAATCGGCTGTTTTTAACTCTTTGAACACATCTGTATCACTACTGCTTAGCCTCTAAGGTGAAACTTGATGATATATTGTTTAGATACTACTCTGAGGAGTTATCTATCTGCCTGCAAAGACTTCGTCCAAATTGGTTTCGATATCGTTTCGAAGCAAGCAACAGACGCTTTGATTTTATTTATAAGCATCACTACATATTGTAAAACATAGTTATCTGCCACGCTTGTCTGTCTGTTCGCGACAAACTCAAAAACTACTGAACGGATCTTCACAAGGTTTTCACTAGAAGATAAAGTGATTCATGAGGAAGGTTTAGGTATATAATCTGTCAAGTTTTTTTTATGGTCAGGGCGGGACAACGTCCGCCGGGCCCGCTAGTAAATTATATTGTTTAGAGACTTGTAGGTATAATTCTGTCGTCGAAAGAAGCAGAGGCGCATCTGATATCACTATATTGAGTTTACATATATTTGGAATCAGGAAGAAAAGGACATCAAACATTTTTTTTTAAATCCCAGTTTGTGTTTTTGCTAGATATTATAGTGGACGCTACTTTGCACTTCCGCTTGGAATTGATTGAACGTAGTAGTCTACGTCTAACTGCAACACAAAGCAAATCAATTGATCAATATATATGTATATATTAATTATATAATATATTATTAATTATACAATATAAAATTAATTCATTAAAAATATATTGCAGATTGACGTGCACCTTTTTCTTACGTCGCCAGAAATAGTAATTTAGTTTTTGAATCACAATAATGAGTATTATTTCTTGGGTAAAGAATCATGAGTAAGCATCCAAGAGAATTATGCAAGTTTTAAAGCCTCATGGTCTTATCTTAGAGGCTTTAATGGCTGACACAGGGTCGCGCGATTGTGCATCTCGTTGTCTCGGCATAGTAACTTCAGACTATGTAGCAGCCATAATGTAATCTAAAGTATTCATTCTCCTCTATAGAATTATTTGTAGGGAATTTTTTAGTATCAAATACTTATATAAAGGTCTTGTCCTTGCTTCATTAAGGTTTGATTACCACTGGTACACAGTCCGAATTTTGTCATTGTTGAGCTGATATCCTACCTTTTGGTATCGATTTGGTATCACTCTTGTGCGACACTGAATAACATCATCACCACGTGTCTCCCAAATTACCGAAGAAACGCAATAGGAGATAGACCCCTTGGACTAATAACTGTAGTTCATATTTTACCCAATCCTAGTATTAGGACATTTAATTTTTTTCTTTTTAATTTACGACTTGTCAATTACTTCAATTGAGAATAGGCCGAGTTGGTAATTAAACTTGTTACGAGCGGGACGAGTTATGAATATGACGAGATTTAAAATTACCGTTTAATTTTACAGGTATTAGACGATATTTACTGTTAATTGCCTGAGCTGGATTTAAGTCTGAGGAATATCTAGGCCTCCGTAGACTCTCAAGGGTTTTTATGATAAGTTTTGCTTGGATAAATTCTTCGCCGTGAATTCTATGGTTCTTTTTCATCAGCGTACCGTTCGTCATCGGCAGAGTTTTTATACACTTTGCTAAGTTGATGTCAACTATTTTTATAGGTGTTTCCTCCCGGGATATGGTATCTGAGCTGGATTTAAGTCTGAGGAATATCTAGGCCTCCGTAGACTCTCAAGGGTTTTTATGATAAGTTTTGCTTGGATAAATTCTTCGCCGTGAATTCTATGGTTCTTTTTCATCAGCGTACCGTTCGTCATCGGCAGAGTTTTTATACACTTTGCTAAGTTGATGTCAACTATTTTTATAGGTGTTTCCTCCCGGGATATGGTATCTGAGCTGGATTTAAGTCTGAGGAATATCTAGGCCTCCGTAGACTCTCAAGGGTTTTTATGATAAGTTTTGCTTGGATAAATTCTTCGCCGTGAATTCTATGGTTCTTTTTCATCAGCGTACCGTTCGTCATCGGCAGAGTTTTTATACACTTTGCTAAGTTGATGTCAACTATTTTTATAGGTGTTTCCTCCCGGGATATGGTATCTGAGCTGGATTTAAGTCTGAGGAATATCTAGGCCTCCGTAGACTCTCAAGGGTTTTTATGATAAGTTTTGCTTGGATAAATTCTTCGCCGTGAATTCTATGGTTCTTTTTCATCAGCGTACCGTTCGTCATCGGCAGAGTTTTTATACACTTTGCTAAGTTGATGTCAACTATTTTTATAGGTGTTTCCTCCCGGGATATGGTATCTGAGCTGGATTTAAGTCTGAGGAATATCTAGGCCTCCGTAGACTCTCAAGGGTTTTTATGATAAGTTTTGCTTGGATAAATTCTTCGCCGTGAATTCTATGGTTCTTTTTCATCAGCGTACCGTTCGTCATCGGCAGAGTTTTTATACACTTTGCTAAGTTGATGTCAACTATTTTTATAGTGTTTCATAACTACAGTATGAGGTTCTAGCGGGGAACGGTGAATGGTTATGACTATGTATATGGATATGACTATTCTGGTATTATAAGTCAATATAAGGCAATGATGACAGTTTACCATGTATGCGTTAACTGTGCGTTTGTCTAACGTTATACCAGTTTAAAAAATGGTTTTGATAAATGACGCGATGATAGCTTAGTTGATAATGTGTTCAGACACAGCATCAATGGACATAGGTTCAAAATCGAAGACATAGCATGGTGGTAGGTTTTTTGTTTGGTGGTAGGTGTTTGTCAAGCACCTGTTGATGTGTTCCAGCAACGGCACTTAAGAACCAGTCCTCTCTATGCTTGGCGTGGTTACCATTGTAGATCACGTCGTCATTTATTATCAGATGAGATCACGGTCAAATGCCTATAAAGTATAAAGAAAAGATTTTCAATGAGTTATATTATATTTATTATGTTAAAGTCGAGATGTAACACCATAGAAGTGAAAGATGTATTTTTGAGTTTACGTAACCCAAACAGCTTAACTAAATTATGACAGTATGATTAACAACATAACGATCAAAATCGACTTTAATTAAAACTGAATGTATGTAATTTTAATATTGGCGATTAATTCTCTGAATACAATTTCTCTATTCCTCGCTTAACTGACTGCATAGTGAATTATGTAATGATTTACAGTGTTGCGTAAACATATGCATCTAACTTGAATTTTTGTAACAGTTTTAAGTGAAATTTGAAATGCGGATTCATAGTTGCATTTTTATATGTAGTCATTTATTCAATGGGTGTGGATAAATATTTTTTCCATAACCTAATAGGAAAGTAACGATTGCTCTGTTATTTTCTCGCGAACAACGGGAATATTGAGCACCGATTGACAAAGTGTGTTCTTAAATAAATATATATTTTTAAAACCTGATTAATTACTACAACTGATCTATATCTATACTAATACTAGCGGACCGGGCGGACGTTGTCCTGCCTTGAAAACAAAAAAAATCCTAAAAGTCGATCGCAGCGCCACCTACCGGTTCCAATTGTGAATCTAAACCATTCTCGGATCCACTCGAACACGCACAAAAAATTTCATCAAAATCGGTCCAGTCGTTTAGGAGGAGTTCAGTCACATACACACACACGCACACAAGAAATATATATATTAAGATTATAAAGCCGAATAGTTTGTGTCCTTGAACGCGCTAATCTCAGGAACTACTAGTCCAATTTGAAAAATTCTTTAGCGTTAGATAGCTCATTTATTGAGGAAGGCTATATGCTATATATCGTCACGCTAAGACCATTAGCAGCGGAACACCAATGAAGAATGTTTCAAAAACAGGTTACGTACGTTACGTATTATTTAAAAACATTTTCACCTTCTACATGAACGAAGTCGTGAGTTAAAGTTAACGTTAGTCTAAAGTAACTATTCTACGTGGACGAATTCGCGGCCGAAGCTAGTTTATTATATTCCTCAACCTTTATTGGACAAACTATACAGTAAACATTCCATTTGTCCTTTATATTCACATTTCTTCATAATAAATATTATGGACCAAACATAACACAAAATTACACGTAGAATGAAAGTTGTTGGTTTACAAATGATGATCACTGCCACCTAAACTAGGCTGTCCTGTGTCTCAAATCGCACATTACATTAGTGCTCACTTCAACGGTCCGTACTCCTCTCCCTAATTTATCCAATATAGAAAGGACTTACTAACGCTACCTTGGATATTCTCTCCAAATATAATGTATATTAGGTCTTTACCTATGAAATTGCCGTTTTGTATAAAAAAAATTAAACGATTTTTTTTCATGTATTTTTTATTTGTATTAATCGAAGTAATCACCCATGCAATCAATGCCTCTTTGTCAACGCAGTGGCAGTTTATTGATGCGCTTCTTAAAGAAATCAGCTGGACGGGAAGCAACAAATTCTTCAAAGGCATTTTGTACTGCCTCTCGGGTATTGAATTTTTTTCCCGCCAAGGAGTTATCCAAATTCTGGAAAAAGTAGTAGTCTGTAGACGCAAGGTCTGGTGAGTAGGGCGGATGACGGAGAACTTCCGACCCCAGTTCTTGCAACTTGGAGACCGTCTGCTGTGCAGTATGAGGTCGCGCGTTGTCGTGCAGGAGCAGCGGAGACGAGCGATTGACCAATGCTGGTTGGAGATGTGCCAGCTTCTCCATCATTGTGTTCAGTTCTTCACAGTACACATCTGCAGTAATGTTCACCCCGTTTGGTAAGAAGCTGTGATGAATCACACCGGCGCTAGACCACCAAACAGTGACCATCAGATTTCTAGGGGTAAGTTTTCGTTTAGGGCATTGTTTAGGTGCTGAACCAGGATCCAACCAACCTGCTGAGCGCTTGCGGTTATCAAACAGAATCCATTTTTCATCGCAGGTAACAATGCGGTTCAAAATTCCTTCATTTGTGTGTCTGTTGAGCAGTGCAAGGCACGTCTCGACGCGTACTTCACGCTGGCGATCATTGAGTTTGTGGGGCACCCATTTGTCAAGCTTTTTTACCTTGCCAATTTGGCGCAAATGGACCAATATTGTTTTGACGCAACGTCGAAAGCTGCTGCTAATTCAGCCGTAGATTGTGTATCATCAGCTTCCACAATCGCCTTTAATTCGACATTGTCGACCAAAGTCTTCGGACGACCGCGAGGTTCATTTTTCAGGTTGAAATTCCCAGAACGGAAGCGAGCAAACCAATAACAGGTGGTGCGTTTGTTTGTAGTGTTAGCTCCGTAAACGTTGTTGATGTTGCGTGCCGCTTGTGCCGCGTTGCTGCCACGTCGGTACTCATATTGCATAATTACTCGAATTTTTGACGTATCTATGATGATAAAAAATATTGAAATGCGATGAAAATGTAACACTAATCAATAAACAAATGACTACTTTTGGAAAAAGAATTCCATGTTTTTAAAATAAAATTAATTTGAAATTAGAATTCTTAGCCAAACAAAAATTATTTTGATTTGAAATGGCCAGTACTGCAGAACGGCAATTTCATAGGTAAAGGACCTATTATATATTAATTATCGTTCTATATATCCAAAAAAGTAAAAAGGTTCGACCTAAATTTGTCTATATGATATCAAAGTTAAACATCGTGATGCAAATTTTTAGTTAATATCATTTAATTTATGTCTAGTTAAAAGCGATGTTGGATTGATTAGTAATTAATATGTTCGGACACCGCGTCGATGAACGTAGGTTTCATCCTTGTGAATAAGCAAAAGCTTTCGGTGAAAACAAGCAGTAGCAAGTATAGCATGTTGGTAAGACCTTTTCTTAACCCACCTGGCTGGCTACCACACTCAGGTTGGAAATTTGTGGTCAAACACCTATAGTGTTCCTGCAGCGGCACTTGACTGCCAATTCCTACTAGGCTTAGAGTACTTAAAAAACACAGATGTAATTAAAGCATACACCTTAAAATTAAAGCTGGAAACTATTGCTTGAGGAATGGGCAGAGTGGTAAGTATATTCTAGGAAATAGGAAACGCATGATATAGGGTGAATGATAGAATGATAAAATACGTATAACATTTGCCTGGTTGTTTGTAATCGTTGTTATAAGCAAGTAGAAATGATAGACTACAAAAATGACCATATATGTTTATAAAGATTGTAGTCGGACCAAAGCGGATCGTGTGATTTAAGACGTTGTTTTATAAGAATCAATCTTATTAGTTTTTGCGGAATGTAAATCAATAAACAAGCAGGTCGGTGATAATAACAAGGACGAGTCGACTGTTGCAAAGACCGGTCCAACCAAAACAAACGGCGAAAACAGGGTCGCCTTTGAAGATAATGGGGTCTCAGTCTCGGATAAAATTTATACCAATCTTTCGATAGTATATAATGCAGTAGTCGAGTTAAATATATACTTAGTAATACATATTTTGTTTGAAGGAAATTTGGAAATTCTTAGTGAAAATAGACCTGCGTTTTTATTTCTTTGCCAATATTTGTTCTTAAGTTGCTGGCATTGGAACACAGGTTTAACAGTCTGCGAATTATTTTAAAAATAGAATGCATGTTTTTCAGCAAGGGGCTCATCATAAGAGTCCAGGCTCAGGCCTTGTGGGTCTTTATACAAAGACAACCCTGGGCGTACGTAACGGTCCATGTAGGTCAGATGATGTCAGGGCATTAGAATTCGAGGAACACCTCCGATGACTCATGACTTTCTCAAATGACAGTCCGGTTTGTGGCTTCGAGCAGATCTGCTTATAAATTAATTTATTCATATAAATAAAATTGAAATATCTGTTGCCTATTTTGAGTAATCTTCGAAACTGTTTAACAGCTATTGATGACACTTCTTTTTCAATAGAGTATCTTATTACCCTTTTCTATCGGAGCTAAGCAGTAATGGCAAAATTACATGAAAAAAATAGAATAACGAGCAACTTATAATTAATTTCGATGACTAGGCCTAGTTTCCATAAATTAAGTAAAGCATTTTATGAAGACGAAGTCGCGGTCACAAGATAGTTTAAGTAATTGTACAAAGCTTGTATATATACGGAAGAAAAAGTTTCATATGAACTAACTTTCGCCAGCGGCCTCACTCGTCTTCATTTAGGTTAGACCTGCCCCTTGGGGAAAGTACTTTTTTGTGCAAAAAATAACCTTATATCCTTCTCTGATAACAAATGAATCTATAATTACATTGCATTTATAGTATTCGTTAGGAATACCACAAACGTTTGTCGTCTTGGAATTAAGTGGGCTTTATTATTTAAATGTTAAATTATAATTTCATCTTCGTGTACATCATCTTTATTGCTATGCGTATTTGAGGTCAAGATTAAATAACAAAAAAAAAACACATTCTGAATAAAATAAAAAAAGGCGAAGATGTTCAAGAGATTGTTCATTTATCAAGTTTAAATTGCATCCTATTATTTTTTTTTTCTGATTTAGGAGCCCCGGATCCACATTGGAAATTCTTGTGTTGTCGCATTTTGAGGTAAATGATTAGCAGCCGCACCTTCCTCTGCTTTTGTATCTTTATTAATAATTACACCGTAAGTTATCTTACTGTTATCGTTCTCAGAGGGCAAGATTTTTTTTCAAATATGGTACTTATTTCGGCTAGTTTGAACAATATTTTTAGAAAATTATAGCCTACGTATTATTTTGATGTATAAACTGTTGTGTTATAAGTTTTCGTTCAAATATCTTCCAGCGATATTTAATCAAGTGGTGTTGTATATGTTTCTATAACTATATATTTCCAAATGAAATGATGTGTTTAATTTAACTACTTCAAATAATTAAGCGACATAAATATCTCTGAAGGCGTTGTAAGTATATTCTTACACTAGCTGTTCCCGCGACTTCGTCCGCGTGTAATAGTTACTGTAGGTTAACGCTAACACGCAGCAAAAGCTCTCAATAGGAAAAAAACCCCGTTTTTGAAACATTCTTCATTAGTGCTCCGCTCCTATTGGTCTTATAATATATAGCCTTCCTCGATAAATGGAGCTGTCTAACATTGAAAGAATTTTTCATATCGGACCAGTAGTTCCTGAGATTAGCACGTTCAACCAAACAAACAAACCATCTAGCTTTATAATATTAGTTTAGATTTGATACATCAAAATGAAAATTTAATAATGCGTTTTTGTAGAAAGCATTCTTAAAATTGAAAGGAAAATTTGCTAAAACAGTAAATAACAGATGGCGGTTTTGAAATGTGCAACGAAATATCATAAATAATTTCGAAAGGCTCGATACATTAACAACAAGAACAGATCTATTCAAGATAAGTGGAAACCATTAGGACAATGGTACAGCCTTGTTGAATCGTGAACGTACCGAACAACCTTCGAATAACTTGCGAACGGTTCGTTGAAAGTGCATTTTAACTTTGAGCTTATTACGACTCGAATATCTTGTTATATTGGTTTATAAAGTTAATACCTTGTTCACTTGATAAAGCTATACGATATATATAAATATACAAGGAACTTAATAACACCATTAAAATTGGACGAATACCACCTAAAGTGTGGAAGAGACCGGGATACCTAAAATACTTCTGGAGGGCAAACCTTGATAGTCCATAGTTTTAGGTTTTATAACTAAGTCCCAGAGCATTTAACGATTTGCCGGAATTTAAATTTAAAGGCAAAAAGTTATTATAGAGTGTATCAATATGTGAACGATGGTTATGTCTGGAATTGGCTCCTCTTTGTACATCCACTAACAACGATTGTAACGTGTAATGTATTTTAAATATATAAATATATTAAAAAGATAAACCCGATCGAGTTTCTTACCGGTTCTTCTCGATGACTGGGTTGTTTTCCGAACCGATGATAGATTTGACGTTCATAAGGACTTTCTTAGAGTCAAAATTGAATAAAGTATTATGATTTGATTTGTTCTTTAATAGGCATGCCTAAACTCAGATTGGTTGGATGTTATTCAGAGTGACCAAGAAAAATTCTGTCGTCCAAAATGTATAAAACTCACTTTACATGGTCTTTGAAGCTAATATTTGGTAAATCAGTAACATTATTACCTAAAGGAATCAGCTTACTAGGTATAAACGATGGGATGACACATTAATGTAAAGGACTCTCTAATAGTGGTTCTATTGTACCTTTTACTGTGTTAGCTTCAAGGATCCACTTCATATTTTATGTCTCGGCGACACTGATCCGTCACTCAACTCAATCAAAGTATCACTTGCGGGTACTAAACAAATAATTCAGTAAAAGGTTTCCAATAAGTAAATTTCCTTAGAGATATAACGGGATATAATATTCTTGTTGACACTAGGTAGTGCTCCCGATTTCATTTATATAAAAAATATGTCGTTGGGTCGGAATTAGGTGTTTTATATTATGTACCCCCTATAGGAAATACCATAAACGAGAAAAGCTTTCTATGAGTTAAATCGAACAATAGAATACTTGAATTCTATTTATATGAATACATTTTTAGTCCTGTGTTTTAATCACGATCACACCTCGATGTTAACTGACGCAGTAGCAAAGAAAAAAATATATATATATTTAATTTTCTATGGTTTGTAAAGTCTTTTTGTAAATTGATTTAGAAATTATTTACGAATAATTATCACACGAAAACGAAGTTATTATAAAGTTTTGGTATAAATTGTGTATAAATGCAGTATTCTCTGAAACTACCGGTCAAATATGAAAGATCTTTTCTCAGGTTCATAACCTATCTTAAGGAAGATTATAGACTGTCTATTATCATGCCACGGTCCTTAGGAATAATGTAATTACTATAAGAATGTAGGTCAAAAAATATGTTGAAGAGAACGAAGTAATAGTAAAAACTATTACACTAATATGCTACTACGATTGCTAGTATTCAATATAATTTGATATACTCGTATGTGATCGGTAACTATCGTTAAAGTTTGTTGAAGCATTTTCTTTGCTTTTGGATTGTGTTGAGCTCACCGTCGTGCATTTTGACATTTTGGAACAACAACAAAAATTGAATGAATCAACAGATTCGACAACTTGCACATATTTATGCATGGATGGGTGCAATGATAGTATTTATGTAAGTACATTTACATAAAAATTATCAATGAATTAGTATAAACGCGTCTTTATAATCATGTTTATTCTGAATATATTCATAAACGAGTTTTAATGATAAAGAGAATATAAACAAGCAATAAAAACGCCTTGGAACAAACAACCCAGTTTTTAAGTTACGAGGCAACCTTCATTTCCCGTCCCAGCTCGACTTTTGTCCGCGGACGCCTTTTGTTTCTTTAAATAACCACGCTGCGATTGTCTTACGAGTGTTTTGCATTGCCGTAGCAAAACGAGGTGGCATTTACGAATAAAGAACCCCGTAAGGGCTGTAGCGCATGCGTAGATTCAACCCTCCAAGTCCAATATGGCGGTGACCGCCACTAGATAAGCACGCGTGCACTATTTACAAATAATTTTAAATATATATATACTTTAAATTACACTTCTGTAAATAAAGACAGGTTTTAAGTAACACTTTAAATAGTTGAAATCTGTACTCATATTTTTTTTTAATTGAATTGAAAAGTGGACAGTTTATTTTTAACGTCACAGTGCGATCAGATGTGTTCATTTGTGATGTGTGGTTGATGTATTAGCAGATCAATAACGGTTCGCGATAATTATTTTTACTAGAAGTTTAAATGTAATTAAATTCGTGCTGTTGATAATTATAAAAAAGTAGTGCATTAAAGAAAAGAACATTCGTAAGTATCTCGCGAAGTGAAAAGCATCTGTCAAGCTGCGTCGCTCAAGGGTATCGCCGGCAGCGTTGCTGCTGGGCACGCGGCCTGTCTCGGGACTGATCGAGCCAGTCAGGAGTCCCGAAGAGCCAGCATTGGACGTCGCACAGGATAAGGCCTATTGGGGCAGCGTAGCTGCTGCTATGACCTGTAAATCTAATTTACAACTTATTATCATTTCTTTTATAATATCCTAGAAACTATAATAAGAGCGGTAACGATCGCAGAGAAGTAAATAATCACTGATGATTATCGTCATTACACTTATTATATATCATCGTAAAAGCTATTAGTAATATGTCTACAAATGTACACATTCTTATGTACTAGTAATCGAAATTCGACCATAATTCATTAATTTTTCAAACGTAATATTAAGGAAAAGAACGCACATTTTCCATTTTTTATTGATAAAATTAAAGCTAGTCAATGGCTACTAAACAAAGAATAACATGACAAAATGATAATAGGACAACCAACTCCGGTATGACCAGAATATAAATGTATTTCGGTTTGTTCCGATTTTTCTTTTCACATAAATCGTAGTTTAATAACTTTTATTGCTTTATCTACGGCTTTTCAAACCCATCGAATTAGGGTAATAATTATATTAGTAATAGTCTTTTTAAAGAAAGAAAGAAATATTTTATTCATAATGCATTGTTTACAAATATACAGTGGATAAAAAAGAATGCACATCGCAGCATTACGAAATGGAATCCAGCTCAGCATATGCTAAAGCGTTATGAGAAACACTTAGCGGTGATTTTCAGCTGGCACCAAATGCAAGTCACGGAGCGATATCAATTAAAATTATGAAATATAGTATATACTAGAGGGTCCGGCTGACGTTGTCCCGCCCTGATTACCCCCCCGCAACCCCCTTGTGGGTGGAATTTCGTAAAATCCGTTCTTAGCTGACCTCTACTCGGCGAAAGGAATATTCCTACCATATTTCAAGTCGCTACGCCTTATGGTTCCAGAGATATCGTGATGAGTCAATATATAGCTGGGAATCTCTTATATATATATATAAAAAATATAAGAAGATAGGGAAAACAATTACCTAACGTAACAAAATAATATTGTACATATTGTATACAGGGGAAATAAATAAAATTAGTAGGATACACAGAACAACATATAAGAGAAGCAATTGCAGGCGTGATTCAAATATATATCCAGCAAAAATTAGATGCAAAACCTTTAATTTACGAACATTGTGATACTAATAAAAACTTTTTAAAATGAATTTTAAATGTAATTACCGCATTGAGATAGCGCATTGGAGGGGGCAGGTCGTTCCAGCACCTAGTAGCAGCGAACCTAAAACTACCCCGATATGAGGTGGTAGCATGCCGATGACTACATAACATATACTTCGAAGCTCTAGTTCTATAACTATTTTGATCTCTTGCCCAAACTAGTTTTTCATAAAGATATTCAGGCTTCTCGGTTTTTATTACACCAAATAATAGTGTGGCTAGGTGCAGTTGCCTCCTATACTCCATTTTTAGGAGTCGCCCTTGATTTAAAAAGGACGTGACGTGAGTTCGTGGTGGTATGTGAAAACAGAAACGTGCGCAGGCATTCTGTACCCTCTGTATAAGCCCCTTTGTTTTATTGAGAATACAAGAATCATACACAATATCAGCATAGTTTAGTTTAGACAGAATGAGCGATTCACATAGCATTATTCTAATTTCTGTACTAATGTATGCGCGAATATTATATAGAAGCTTAAGTCTATTTTCGTAATCAACTAAGTGTATCTATGTTTTTTGTTAGCGAAACTTTTTTAAAAGATCTTGGAGATCATATTTCTAGTGCAGTAAGTTAGCATTTATACTTGCAACATATTGCGTCAATAGAATATGAAATTGAAAGAGCTTTATTAATCATATCTCGCATTATACATGCATAAAAAATCTGAGAAACTTCGATTAGTACGTCAAAGGGATCATGAAATGATTCACCGAGTTTGCAAGCAACTGCAGTAAAAACCATATTGAAAACTTCCGTGTGCCGTCGACCTTTCACTTAATTTCATATAACGTTGCAATCACGTATCAGGTTAGTTGGAGGTTGTTAGCTTATTATTTTAATGATTCGAATCAATTTTATGTATAACGCCTCTATAGCCAGAAGGTTGATTTAGAAACCGTTAACTTTCTGTTGTCATTTTTTGTATAATTTTACCTTAGTTAGAATTTCGTAACCAATAAATCAATGAACTTTAAATTTATAGAATAGGTCAACCGTACGCGAAATTTTAACTGTAACCATTACAATATGATAAGTGTTAAAATTCTATTTCGATCCATAAGATGTTTCTAAGTAAAGTAATGGATAAATTAAGGCCAATGAGAATTTATACTTTTTTTTTCTCGAACTGAGTACACTATTGACCTAGCAAGGTTTTAACAGTTTCACCGGACTACTAAGGCGAGCGCTTAAAGCACTCAGCCTATTTTAGAGAATTTATACAATTTTTACAAACGTAAGCGGTATAGGGTCGGGGGTCTGTAGGGTCGGTGCTAGCGAACTGGGATGAAAGCGATTAGCTCCAGGTACTAAGAATGATCTTAAAGGATGGGGAATAACGATTGAGACACATAAAACGAGTATACGTAGTACATCGTACTAATTAACAAACGATGAATAAACCCATTAGCAAGGGTGTCTGACCGGTTGACGATCGCTATATACGAGACCTCTTATATTGGCTTTTATCCTGGTGTCAGTTGATTAACGTAGCGATATTCACCAATAATCCTCTAGGGCAATTATTAGGAATACAAAGAAAAACTTAAAATTCGTTTCGTGCTCCAACGTTATAAATCTCAATATGCGCGAGACGTGGGGAGAAGTTCTATTTGTCAAAGATTAAGTAATAACCAATCAGATGCAGATATTTGGTTTTATAATTTTTAGTTATGCTACATCGGGTAATAAATATCATACGATTAACAGTAACACGGTAATTGAACTTACATGTATGCTCAATATTGCCAACTCTGGTAGGTGGTAGAGCCACGCTGAAGCTATTAATAATTTCAGCATAAATAGGTCGACTCGCCCGACGTAGTACCACCCTCTCATAGAAAACGGACGTGAAGTAACAGTGTCTGCATTGCTGCGTTTCGTTCGGTCAGTGAGAGCACCGGAGGCCCACCTCCCTTCCCCTTCCCTTCCTCCCCCCGGCAACTCAGGCTGGCAACGCACTTGCGACTCCCCTGGTGTTGCAAAGTGTCTATGGACGGTGGTGATCACTTAACATCAGGTGACCCACATATCCGTTTGCCTCCTATGACATAGAAAAAAGTACGTTTGTACGTTTACCAGTCTTGGGATGATTTATTAAACGAAAGAAAAATAATTTATGGAAACCATTAAGCCGGCTTGCGTCAAATTGGTGGGTGAACAATTTTTACGCTCTGTTAAAACGATACGATTTCTTTGAGCTAGAAAATAATGTATAAAATGCAAACCGGGGAAATGTAAATGATAATTATGTGCACGTTTATACATTCTTCAAGTTTATGATGGTACAATGTACCTACCAGACATTCAAGCTGTGCCCGTTTTGTTATATTATTAATCGTTACTCGTAATTTATAATTATTTCAGTTTTTATTATTACAATAAATTGTTAATTACATTAAAGCATATTCAAACTTAAATATTAAGCGGGTTTGGGCGTAATGATGTAGGTTATTTGAAATGATTTATTCGTGTGAAAAATTTAAAATATTACTTTTTTTGTAGTCCATAGTTTCAAAATGCTTACAAGAAATCTATTTCACATTACGGGTGCCCATGGAGTATTATTATAACGTATACAGAAGTAAATCTGATATAAGCGCTTATAGTAATAATAGAGATTTTTAAATACCTCTCATTAGATATTCAAAATGTCTATGAAATAATAAGAGAAACACAAGCTATTGATATTCTTTTTCATTTAACATAGACAATAACTTTATATATTTTGTAATGAACATGGCTTGAACCTTAATTCATCCCGATTTTCATAGCCTAGAAATTAGACTTATATCGCTGTCTTTCTTTAAGACTTACTTCTGCATGACTGTTATGATATACGTATGAACGTATGATAGTAGTGAGATCTTGTTTAAAATTTGAATGTCGAGTTATAATCCTTTATCGCTTATAACTTAGCACACTGGGCTATATAAATGCCAAAGTTCATTTCAGTTTACGTCACTACGCCGCCATTTCCAATTACCTGAGTAAACGAAGCCTCTTTTGGTAATTAAATTGTTTAGCCGTTTGATATTTACGGTAATTTAAAAACGGAGAGAAATGTTACGTTAACTAAATCCGTTTTCCATTTAGCCTCCTGGTTTTGACAACTTTACCGAGATTAGTGCGTTGACCTTTAGAAAATTTAATATCATGTTTCGTTTTGCACCGGGAAATATTACAATTTATATTTATACTTTGCTTCATTTTCTTGTTACCCGTTCCTGTGACTACGTCTATTATTTTATTGAACTATCATTAGAAGTAGTGGTAGAGCCACGCTGAAGCTGCTACTGGTTTCAGCATGAATGGATCGGCTCGCCCGGGGTAGTGCACCCTCTCACAAAAAATCCGACGTGAAGTAACAATGCTTGCATTGTTGTGTTTCGTTCGGGCAGTGAGAGCGCCGGAGACCCATGCCCCCCTCCCCCTGTTGGAGATTTATATATATATATATATATAATGTAACAGTTTGCTACTTAAATAGTCTATGATAAGCTACATAAGTATGATTTACTCTGTGGTAATTCTCTTTGTGTCTGCGTCTACACCAGTGAACATCTCTGTACCCTTTCCTAGTTTTGTCTCATTATAAGATTAAAAAACCAGCTAAAAGCCTTTTATTACAAGAAAATACAGTCCACTGGGAATAATCCAACATAAAATTGGTCCTTCAATCGAAAATTCAAAAATTTTGAGAAAAAAAAAAAGGGAAGCAAAAATAAAATCTTCGCCATTTCATCGGAAGTGCTATAACGTTGGTGAAAAAGAGAAAGAAGATTTTCAAGGCTACAGAGCGAGGTGCAAAATATTATAGGCGCCACCGATACAAAGGTGCGAGTGAAGCGGAGCAAAAATAAGTTTGCGAGTGAGCGAGAAAAATAGTGACGCGCAACGACCGGAAGACACTGGCGCAAGCGGCGCGACGCGTAATAAGAAACGACAACTTCTCGGCTCGTGATTTTGGTTCATTGCGGCCATTTTGGGTGCGGCTATTCAGTGAAGCAAACAATTTATAGTTTAATTTGTAATAGTGCGCTTAATTAAGAAAAATATAGTAGTAATTTGTGTGAGTTTAAAATGTCGGAAGTGGAGAAGTTGGTGAAGGAGTTAGTCAGTAAAAGGGGCACCATAAAAGCCACAATAACTCGCTTGCAGACATTTGTGCAATCCGAGGCAATAATAAATTCTACAAAATCGCAATTAGAGGCACGTCTTAACCATTTAGCTAAAACATTTACGGATTATGAAACCATTAATCAGGAATTAAGTGTGCTGATAAGTGGTGATAAAGAGGACATAGCAGCTATTGAGGAAAAATATTACTCTATAAGAGCTGCCTTGCAGGATAAGATCGACGCCATCACATCTTCCCCACCTCAGACAACTCATTCGAGAGATGTAATATTACCTACCATTAAGATAGAGGCGTACAACGGTAAGTGTTGCTCGGAATATGTGACATTTATTGCTTTATTTGATAGTCTAATCCATAAGGATGTCAAATTAGACAATATTCAAAAATTGCATTATCTGCGTACCTTTTTAAAAGAAGAAGCGCTTGACTTAGTTAAAGAACTACCACATACCAATAGCAGTTACTTGACGGCACGAAAGCTACTTAACGATAGATATTTTAATAGACCGCAAATTATCAAAGAATATGTTTCTATTTTGTTAGACTTGCCACCGCTAGTAAGAGGTGGTAGCATTAGGCATTTTATATCACAAATTAAAAAGAACTTGGCTGCTCTCAAAAATCTCGACATAAATATTGATAGTTGGGATCCTATTTTAATTGTTATTTTTGCTCGTAAACTAGACTCGTATACGGCTAGGGCATTTCAATTAGAAAGAGATGCAAAGGAGGAGCCAACAATCTCCGAGTTTCTGGGATTCCTGGAAAAAAGGGCTCTCGCAGTAGAGAACTCTGAGACTATTCCACCGATCAACCGGAAGCCGACTCCTACAAAGCAGGCAATCAGCATTGCGGTTTCTGGGCCCACCTGTTTATACTGTAAGTCTAGTTCGCATAAAATATATAATTGTAAGCAATTTCAATTACTTCCATCAACGGAAAGAATTGCATTTATTAGAGAAAAAAGCTTGTGTAATGTCTGTCTTAACATGCACAAGGGTAAATGTAAATTTCATTTCAGATGCATTCATTGCAAAAAGAATCATAACTCATTGGTGCATCCAGAAGAGCCTGTGCAAACAACCCTATTGTCTAACATTAATAACAATGTCTTGCTCCCTACAGCTTGCATAAAATTATATTCTCGGGACGGTAGGGAGATAAAGGTAAAAGCAATTCTAGACTCTGGTTCACAGGCCTCGCTGATAACAAAAAAGGTGATAGACATTCTTGGCTTGACACCTATGCAATCCAATATTAATATCATAGGGGTCACAAATACAGTCAGGAATATTGGTTACTCTATACCATTAGAAGTTCATTCAATGACCTCAGACTACAAAATATTAGTAAATTTCCATATGGTTGATAGGATTACATGTAAATTACCTCAAAATTTGATAAAAAAGTCAGAGTTAAATATCCCTAGGGATGTTTTGTTAGCTGACAGCACATTCAATGTTCCCTCAGAAATAAACATGTTAATGGGAGCTGGTGTCTTCTTTCAGGTGTTAGATCTTTCAAACAAAGTATGTGTAATAAAAAAGAAGAATGTGTTGCATTCGTGCGTACACAAGGTTGAGCAGCAGAAAGAAGGAGCTCCTGCAATTTATAATACCAGGTTTGGTCATATCATAGGAGGTAACTTACCCACGTTTATAAATAATAAATTAAGAAAAGTATCATTGTTTTGTCAAACATGTGAGTCTGACATTGACGAGGTCAATGCAATCATTAAGCAGTTTTGGAAATGTGAAGATGTTCCAGAGATTTTAACAGATAATAAGTCTAGCGAATCGGAACAAGCTGAGATAATTTTCACAAATTCTGTAAAATTTGAGAACAATAGGTTCCAGGTAGATTTACCATTAAAACTTGATTTAAATGAAATAAAAAATACTTTAGGTAATTCATTTGATTCTGCCTTATTTAGATTTCTCTCTTTAGAAAAAAGATTACATAAAAATGAAAATCTGTTAAAACAATATCAAAAATTTATAGATGAATATATTGACTCAGGGCATGGTCACTATGTTGAGATTAATTCATATGATTTTTCTAAAGATCCTATATATTTCTTGCCTCACCATCCTGTGATTAATGAAGCAAGCAAAACAACCCCTTTAAGAGTTGTTTTCAATGGGTCCATGAACACCAATAAAAATGTATCTTTAAATGACTTATTACTCAATGGACCTAAGGTTCAGAATGATTTAATTGACATACTGTTGTTGTTTAGATTTGGTGAACATGTTTTCACCACGGATATAAAAAGAATGTTTAGGAATATTAATTTGAATCCAGCACATAAACCTCTTCAGAATATATTATGGCGTAGTAGCACAAGTAATGCTATAAAATGTATATGCTTAGATACTATTACTTATGGGTTGAAAAGCTCAACATATCTTGCAACTCGCTGCTTAGTTGAATTAGCAAATCGTTATCAATCAGAATATCCACTTGCTTCCATTATTTTAAAACAATGTACATATGTTGATGACATAATTTACAGTAATGCTGATTTAGATGTCTTAATTGAAGCAAAGCGACAGTTATGTGCTTTATTAGAACTTGGGAGTTTCAAATTACATAAATGGTCATCAAACAATAAAAAGATATTAGCAGGGGTTCCTATTGAGGAACAACAATTAGGCCATTTAGATTTTCAGCAAGACTGTAGCTGTAATATTAAAACTTTAGGTATTACCTTCGATTTAAAAAGAGATTCTTTCTTAATTTCTAGTCCTAATGACCTAGGTTCTAAGAGTATCATAAAAAGGGATATTTTAAGTTGTATTTCTCGGTTTTATGATCCACTAGGGCTAGCAAGTCCTATTATAGTAAAGGCAAAGGCTATCATGCAACGTTTATGGGAAGAAAAGGTAGATTGGAATGCTTCCCCATCTAATGAAATAATTCATGACTGGCTACATTTTTCTAAGAGCTTGATTTGCATGAAACCTATTTATTTAAGTAGAATGGTTCCAATCTCAGTGACAACAACTGCACTACAACTTGTTGGCTTTGCAGATGCTTCATCATCCACAGGATATGGTTGTTGTATATATATACGTGTGGTCGACAAAACAGGTAATGCAAAGTTACTCTTACTCTGTTCGAAGTCGCGAATAAACCCACGGGCAAAGCCTTTAACCGTTCCTAGATTAGAACTTAATGCAACTTTGTTATTGGCTAAACTAATATTCAGAGTGTACAATACTCTTAGCTTAAAATTAAAAATAAATGATGTATATCTATACAGTGATTCGACAATTGTGCTGGCATGGATAAATACTGATATAAATAAACTTCAAGCATATGTGTCAAACAGAGTAAGGGTAATAAAAGAGCTAACGGATAAGTGGGCATGGTTGCATGTTCAATCACATGACAATCCAGCTGATTTCATAAGTAGGGGTGTAGAGCCACAAGAACTACACAGCTGCACCCTATGGTGGAATGGTCCGCTTTTCCTACAAAACAGGGAGTATCGTTTTAATAATTATAGCACTTACCTATCAGAAGAAAATTTACCTGAGATGAAAACATCTTCTAAATCTTCAAAACATATAATACTCTCCGTAGTGGTGAAAAATGATTTTCTACATGAATATATACACAGGTATTCAGATTTAAATAAAACTATACGTATATTAGCTTATATTTTAAGATATAAAAATAACTTAAAGTTAGCGGCAAAAAAGATAAACATTGAATATACGTCAATTTCCTCCAAGGAAACAGAGATGGCGTTGTTTTTAATTATTAAATATGATCAAAGCATACATTTTGCAAAAGAGATTCATGCATTAAAATTAAATAAGATAATCACTGGTGCATTGAAATCATTACATCCTTTTTTAGATAAAGAGAATATGTTGAGAGTAGGAGGGAGACTTCAAAATTCTGATATTGGTTATTCACAAAAACATCCAATAATTTTGGTTAAAGGTTCAAACATTACAGAATTAATTATTCGCAGTGAACACGTTCGATTGTTACATGCGGGTCCGAAATTATTATTGGCAAGCCTTAATCAAAAATATTGGATTATGAATGGTATTCGAGAGGTAAAAAAGGTAACTCACAGATGCCTCATTTGCTTTCGACTAAAAGCAAAAGCAGCAAAACAATTAATGGGATCCTTACCTAGCGATAGAGTTGTAAAACCTTTGCGAGCCTTTCAGAAGGTAGGTATTGATTTTGCTGGACCCGTAAATATAAAGTTGTCACGCATTAGACGATCAGTTGTGGGCAAAGGTTACGTGTGTGTTTTCGTATGTTTTAGCACGAAGGCTGTCCACCTCGAGCTAGCGTCAGATCTAACCACAGCCAACTTTCTTAACTGTTTAAAAAGATTCATATCTCGTAGAGGCCTACCAAGTGACTGCTATTGTGATAATGCTAGTACTTTTCGTTGTGCAAGTTCTCAGCTAACTGAATTATTTGAGCTTTTTAGTTCTAAGGAGCATCAAGCTCAGTTGAACAATTATGTAACACAAAATAGGATAGGTTTTCATTTTATACCATCTTATTCGCCTGTTTTTGGTGGTCTATGGGAGGCTGCGGTAAAAAGTACCAAATTTCACTTAAAACGAACTATTCAAAAATGTTTACTAACATATGAGGAATTGAATACTGTATTAGTACAAATAGAAGCCGTATTAAATTCAAGGCCACTCTTACCTATGAGTGCAAACAATGATGATTTTACTTATCTAACACCAGGACATTTCTTGATAGGTACGTCTCTGACTGCTTATCCAGAACATGACTTGAGTGATATTCCATTATCCAAGTTAAAAATGTGGAACATCTGCACTCAGATGGTGCAAGCCTTTTGGAAGCTTTGGTATAGGCAATATCTAAATGTACTGCAAGGCCGACCAAAATGGAAGACAAATGAAATTAATATAAAAGTAGGATCCCTTGTCTTGTTAGTTGACAATAATGCTCCTCCACTAACTTGGCCAGTGGCTAGAGTAACAAAAGTTTATCCCGGAAAGGATAACAGAATTAGAGCGTTTGAAGTCATGACACCAAACCGCAAAACACATATAAGATCTATAACAAAGGTCTGTGTCTTACCTTTAGATTAAAGTAAAAATTGTTGTATGATAAGTTAATATACATAAAACTTTATATGTTAATAATAAACTATATTAAGTTTGTTTGTATTTAATGCTGAAGATGTTTGATATTGTAAACTCTCTAAAATATTATTACTACTTTATATATGAATATTATGCTATATTAAGTTTGTTTGTATTTAATGCTGAAGATGTTTGATATTGTAAACTCTCTAAAATATTATTACTACTTTATATATGAATATTATGCTATATTAAGTTTGTTTGTATTTAATGCTGAAGAGATTTGATGTTGTAAACGTTTAAAAGGTTTGTTACTACCTTATGTTCTAATAATAAACTATATTACACTTGTTAGTGCTTGGTACTGAAGATGTATTGATATTGCAAGCTTTGTAAAGTGTTATTACCTATCTTTCAAATTAATATATAAAAATTAGATGTTTTTGTAATGTCAATGAAAGGACTCTAATATGCTGTTGGTCTATTTGATTAATTATAAAAATATGTTTACATAAGTGGATGGTGGTTCTGAAGTTTGTCAATTTGATTTAATTTCTTATTACTATTATATTATACTTATTACATTACTCATCTTGAGGCCCCCAGCATGTTGGAGATTTATATATATATATATATATAATGTAACAGTTTGCTACTTAAATAGTCTATGATAAGCTACATAAGTATGATTTACTCTGTGGTAATTCTCTTTGTGTCTGCGTCTACACCAGTGAACATCTCTGTACCCTTTCCTAGTTTTGTCTCATTATAAGATTAAAAAACCAGCTAAAAGCCTTTTATTACAAGAAAATACAGTCCACTGGGAATAATCCAACACCCCCTCCTCTCCTCCCCCTCCCTCAACAGGCTGGCAACGCACTTGCGGCCCCCTTGGTGTTGCTAGTGTCTATGGACGGTTGTGATCACTTAACATCAGGTGACCCATTTGTGCGTTTGCCTCCTATGATATAAAAAAAAGAAGTGAAACTACAGAGTGTTACCAAATATAGAAAATATATATGTGTTACCAAATATAAGGAATAAATAAAATGGGTATGTGTACACAGCGAAAATGTGAAATAAAGACTAGGAAAATGGAATTTAGGAGATTAGCAGATAAGAATCTGAACGAAAATGGGCATACCGAATCTCGTAAATAATCTTCTCTAATTATGTCCGGGGGAGAAAAAAATAAATATACACATGTTTTTGTTTGTGACATTAAATTACTGTTACCAATCGTACCGTAATCTAGTTTTGAAATTTTAGTAACGGTCGAAACAATAATTCCTCAGATATTTATCGAAAGAAAATAAATACGTCCTAAAAAGAGTTTCAAATGCATACAATTGAAACACATGTGGAAAGTAGACCTTGATAAATAAATAACGCGACAAAAAGTGTGTTAAAAATGTGCGTTGCATCATTTTATGAACGTAAAAATGATGACATTATATTATTGTGGCATAAATAGAGCCATTTAGGCAAATTAGAATAAATTTTGCTTAAGTCTTAGTAATACATAAAGTTAAATTTTATTTTGATAAAAACATCGCAAGACTATCGGCTAGTAATTTATATCGGGAATCAATGATGATACGAGAATTATGTTAAATGTATACAATAGAAATACACGTTGAAAGTAAACCTAAGAAATTATGAAAAATGTGTCAAAAATATATGCTGTAACAATTAAAATCATTTGTGCTTAATTTTGATCTATATCTATACATATAATAAGAATGTAAATGTAATATGTCTGTACTTTTTATATTTTTGTGAAAAAAAAGGTTGCAGGTGTCTTGGAATAAGAAATAAAATACAATTCAATCATTTTTAGACATGTCTGGCTGTCTGTTTGTTTGAAGACGCATTACTGTTAAAGTACTACGTTCTCAATAAATCGTTAAAGCATATCCTGGAGTAATATTTAATTTTGGTTTCATTAAAATCGGTTCACTGTATCAAAATACATTGTAATTTTAATGATGACGCGACTTAAGTACGAGAAAAATGTAGATAAGTAAATTGATTCAGATGACATTATTAGTCATTGTTTTTTTACATTAGCTTCCACGCGGACGGAGTCGCGGGCACAGCTAGTTAAGGTGTAAAATTAAACTCACAAATATCGAATATATTTTAATAAGAAAATAGTAACATTATATTCAAGTATATTGAATAATTTTAACTTTTTAATGAAAAGAAGTGAAGAGAAAGACGAAAACAAAGAGAAGTGTTGAACTATATTAGATTGCAAAGAAAAAATGGACGATCTCACTTTAGAGGCTTCTCGTTGAAGCAGGAATAAAACTAATAGAAGCAGAATCGAGGACATTAATGTATATATTAATTGGAATAGCGAAGACAGCCTCATCATCTGTCACCTCGTTCTAGATACGGGCACAAAAGATATTAAGCGATACTTTTAAATGTTGCGAAAAATGATCTTCATTTATCGAGAACAGTTTGACGGAATTCGTTGCTCAAGTGACCTTGGTGAATGGATAAAATAGCTGTTGTGAAGTATGGAGAGAATGATAGAATGCTTGCAAACAAGACTGTTACAAATTTTGTTGTACTTAGTTGAATAGTTAAAACATATGCAATGTTCTATTGTAGTAATTGTATTTAACTTTATGCTTTTACGGTATGTAAAGTGTGGAAATATTGGAGATTATTTTTACTACTATATTATTCAATTACAACTAGAACACAGGTATTTCACCGCGATGTTTTTATTATAATTTATATTCTTTAATTTGATGACTGCCGTAAGAAATATGTATTTAGGATATTCTTTATTTTGGAAATATGTTCTCTTTAGGAGAAGAGGAATCTCTTAGTATATATCAAAATCTTGCTTTTAAACTTTAGTTTACATGTGCATATGTACGTCTTGATCACTTCTGTTCTCTGAAGTCATTCACATAAAACGCATAAATACTGCTTGCTTTAGCACGGAAGCCTTTTTTGTGTCTTCAAATGAAGACTGGGTTTTTGGCGGGATTTTGGTCTGTCATGTAGTGGATTTTATATTTTATTCATAATCTTGTGTTACTTGACTCTATATTGTGTAAAATTGGTGGTGTTTTATGTAATATAGTTTGTTTATTGTGCATAAGTGAAGTGAATGGAAAATAATACCACGGACCATGATTTCTGAGATGCCACAAAAACTCCATGGAAAGTTCTAACAAGATGGCCACCATCTTGTTAGTTCATTGAAATTATATCAAAAAGCTTGTAATATCGATACTCACTTGACAATGGCAGTAATAATAGTCTACTAGAAGACTGATTGCCAAAAATGGAATGGAAGAACAACTTGTAATACTATTAACTACTCGACAATGGCAGTAGTAATCTAAAAGATTGGTTGCCAAAAATAAAGTTAAAAAAAAATGAAGACTGTCACTTTTAAAGTAAAGTGTTCTTTAGCAGAGTTGTGCGATTTTTGTTAGGAGGAAAACTTATGGGTTCGCGACATCGACATGTTCGTGACGTATTGCGCGTATACATACATACACGCTACACAGACGGTCTATTTACATGTAATATTGATATTCTGTATAAAGATTGTGCAGTTCATCATATGTTTGATTAATTAATAATCTAAATATAATTATTGCTCCGAGTGCCACGAGATATGAAAATCTAACTACTGTTATTAATTTCAATTTACAAATTATGAAATTTAAATAATTCTGATTATAATTGATTTAAAAAATCCTAAAATGAACACAGTTTTTCCACTGTTTCGAGTTTACGCTTCTGTCGTCAGTCCTTCGACTTTTTTATTCATCTACCGTACACAATCGTCCGGCCTCATTATATCATTCTGCTAGGTTTTATTGTGGTGAAGCATACAGTAGTATATTAAAGTAGAACTTCTGTAGGTTGGACTAGATGAAGCGGGCGTATGCTGATATGCATGGTGTGATATGGATTTCTAGGAACGTCGGATAAAACATATAGCACTTAAATCAACTGCCTTTCCCCTGCTGTTAGTTATTACGAAGTTATTACAAGTCCAAAAACTGGACATATACTCTAAAACTCTCTGTACTAAAATACAAAATACAGAATACTGACAAAAAATCTAATATCGCTCTCTTTTTTTCTTAAAAGTTTCAAGTTTCATTTGTTCATCTCTGGCTTTGTATAAGGAAAACTTAAATTTAAAAGGTCTATTTGTTACATTTCATTTAAGCTTTAACATTATCTGATACTCCATCTTGTTTTGTGCATACTTTGCACCATTATATTACGGTTTAATTATAAGCTACGAAATAATGAATGCTTATATTTAAATACATCATAATTCTGCTTCTAAAATCTTAAATAATTCAATTATAAAAAGGTAATTTGGGATTTATTTGCGGTGACATCAATAATTATACGTTACTCTTGAACAGAATTTAAAACTATTTTAAAATTGGGTCCTTTCTTTGTTCGCTGCGTGTTATCAAATCAGTGAAATGTCAAGGAAGTGTTCAACCGAGAGGCATACGAAGTATTATTTTAAAGTGATCGGTTGTCAAAGGCCGATATAAATGCCGTACATAGTGCGCGAAGGACGGTGAAAGTGAAACGATTTGTAACTTGAACACGTGCTGTGGTATATAGGTTAGTTCATACTCCACGACATCACAAAAGACACGTCTATGTATAGTGGCACCTTTTTGGTAGTTAAAATGCCCATTAATTTATTTCTGTGCTAAATGTCATCCATGTGTTCTCTCGAGTGTCAATTTTACTTTAAAAAAAATACGTTGTTTTATTTTAGTTTCTTTTTGGGAACTAGTCTTCTAGTAGAATATTACTGCCATTGTCGAGTAGATAATAATATTACAAGTTTCTTGTGACCATTTCAATCTTGTAACATGATCTCTTGTAACATCTCTTGTTATACTTTCCAGGGAGTTTTGTGGCATCTCAGAATTCATAATCAATATTAAACTATATTATTTAAAACAACACCAGTATTACTAAATATTAATAATTAATAATCAAATGACACAAGAATACGAATCTATCTATCTTCTATATATATATATATATAAGAGATTCCCACCTATATATTGACTCATCACGATATCTCTGGAACCATAAGGCGTAGCGACTTGAAATATGGTAGGAATATTCCTTTCGCCGAGTAGAGGTCAGCTAAGAACGGATTTTACGAAATTCCACCCACAAGGGGGGTTGCGGGGGGGTAATCAGGGCGGGACAACGTCAGTCGGGCCCGCTAGTAAAATATATAATCCATAGTGGCAAACTAGATCCCGCCAAAAACTCGAACTACATAATTATGCCGTTCGATTTTGTTCTGTGGTAAACTTCGATAATATTGGCTTCTGAGAATTAATTTATTACAACCCATAGAGTCGCACGTGATTGAAGTATAAACATTCAAACAAACATCCTTTATTTAGCTACGGGTTGCCCGCGGCTTTACCCGCGTTAATGTCGATTTGACCTATCCCTTGAGAACAGCATTTTTCTGAATGAAGACTATCCTCTGTTGAAAGTTGAGTAGTTAAGGCGTGAAAGCGGAACAAACAAACAATCTCACATTCGCATTAATAATATCAGTTAGAATTAAGATATTAACTAGTGCAATCATCCGAGACTTCGGTCCGTGTTAATTTAAAAGAAACAAAGTTAATTGTAATAAATTATAGACTAGGGTCATCTAGTGGCGAGTTATAATTAAATGGATAGCTTAGGAACATTATCCATGAGAAATGTGTTGTATTGTTATTGTTATTGTATATAGTAGTAGTGTATTTCTTTATTTTATATATAGAGTCTAGTTGATACTCACCCGTTTTTTGCAATAAAAATGGTTAATAGCAATTGAATCCAAAAAATAGATGTAATAAGCCTAGAGCCATCTACAAAAAATTCAACATCGTACCGTCCTAGTCCCATTTTAGTAGTTTCGATGTGATTGGGCTTCATAAGAACTGTATATATGCAGATAAAGTAGATTAGTATTTTTGTATAGTATAACAATATTTTGGATATACATCATTTCAGAAACTATCTTGTTACTATTAATATTACTTTATGTGTTGAAAGAACGAAGAAGAAAGAAAGAAAAAGTCTTTATTGTTGGAAAACAATTACAAACAACAATATAAGTAAAAGAAATATATAATCCAACAATGACACCGCCATTGGGCTACGTGCTGCAGTAATGCAGCGCTGATTTTCAGTGGAGAGCTAAAGTAATGTACGGACGTGTAGTCAGTGTATTGCGAAAAATATTACAGGACTCATAGAGAAACAATAAATAATAATAATAAAAATATAAACATTCAAAAAAATAACGAATGTGCCTGTCGAAAAACCCCTAACTATCTCGGCCTATGTTGGTAATATTACTATATATTACTATATACTATATATTATAATATTATTGCACCTTTGTGGGCAATATGTGCAGTTAAAAATTGGTCGAGAATTGTACGTGAATCGTTCAAGAGATATCTAATACTGTTACAATTATACGGCAATGCCTTTTGCAATTACCATCGACAACTGAACGCTAGTGAGATCGATTGCAACATTGACTCGTTCGTTTTGCGTGATAGTTCGTCAACACGGACATTGTTCGAACGTGTAAAAATTCAACAAATGATGTCATTCAAAGATCACAGTATGTCAAAGACGTAAGCAAAAATTAAGGTTGATAATATATCAAAAATATTAGTCGGTATTAGGGTTCTCAACCGTCTCGTTTGAGATGAGACGTTTTCCTTTACGGGTTCTGATCGAGGAGTCACATATTATGTAAAGTTCTCGTAGATATTTTTCGGCATTCTGAATATAGCAGTTAGATTAGATAATTTAAATGGATTATGGGTTCACTCATAATATATACGAATACGCCATAATAATTTCCTGAGCGAAATTTCACCCTATCATATACAGTAGAGTCTCACTAATCCGGCACTGCGGTAGTAGTCCATACATCCAACAATCCAACAACCTACACTCACGCTTTCCTCACCACTCTCTACCTTGCCTATCCATGAGTATAAACTCCAAAAATTATACAGTTTCTCTTTCTATACAATCCAATAATCCGACACCCGCAGGTTTTCCAAAGTGCCGGATCAGTGAGACTCTGCTGTATTTTATTTTCTTATCCAAAACTTCGATACAATAATCTTAAACAAGTATAAAAAGTCACGGTTGTCGGTTGATTTGATCCGTGAAATGTTAATTCGATGTCCGCAGGTTCAAACCCCGGCATATACCTACCGACGAATTTAAACGAATTTTTGTAGGTATATTTACTAATTTAAATTTATAACACTGTCAGCTGCCGATGAATGAATATATCGCGGGGAAACCTGAACCTCAGAAATATTTTTGTAGTATATGGGAAAATATAGAAATGTGGGTGTCACGGAGTTTGAAATCACAAAAAAATTTATGGGATGCTCATGAGTCGTGATTATATAAACCTTATACACTTATACACCTTTCTTCGGGTAAAGGCCTATGGCCATGTGTCTCTTACAGGCTGATATGAAATATAAATAATACAAAATGGTTCTGAATAAAATGAAAAAAAAAAATAACGAACTCTTTTTATAGTCCTTACAACATTTCCTTCTATTATGGTAAAATTTTTACAATTTTCCGTTTATTCTGTCCCATAATGCATTTGATATTCCCAAAAAATCTAAGATAAGTATTTCCTATTTCATTGTAGTGACTTTCCATACATAGAATTCTTCAGCTATTTCTGAAAGATATGGGTTTTAAATGTTCATAAAACGGCTATTCCCGAATGTCAAACATAAAGTATGATCAACTGAAACTAAATATATTTGTAGAATATTTTATAACCTCTATAAAAATGTAGTGTAACATAAAATGTTTGATACTTTTTATTTTATGAACATGCTCATAGAAATATTAACAAGAAAAACTTTTCTGTAAACAGTACACCCAAGAATAACCGTGGTTTATCCGATTACGTACTATTTTTGGCCATTATTATTATTCTCGCTTGAAAATATTAAGTTTTGGACACGCCAACCGGGCTATAATAAATCATATAAACACTGTGTTATTTTTACATAATCCACCAGGGCCGCGGCAGACACGTGTCAATTTTTTATGAAGAATGGTTTTCAGAACTTTGTTGTGTAGGAAATGAAACGATCAAGATTTTATACTACCGGATTATATTTAAACACATTCCTCTCCTGTTTTATAAAATAGATACACTTACTTTTTATAGTGCTTTACTATTTTATTTTTTGGCAACCAATCTTCTAGTAGAATATTACTTCGATTGTCGAGGTAATGTCGAGTGTGGCAAGTCGGAAGTGGTATTATTTCCCATCCACTTCACTTGTGTACAATAACCAAACTGTATTACGTAAAACACCACCAATATAAACAAATATAGAGCCAGATAACACAAGATTATGAATAAAATATAAAATTCACTACATGACGTTCCAAGGTCCCTCCAAAAACTCCTAATAGTGCTTAATATTCTAAAAAAGCGGTTACAATAGCTGATAACTGTTATAATAATGTGATAACAGCTGATAGCTGAAAACAAGTTATATACCATTATTATGCTGTTGATTATTTGTTATCCATTATTATTAATAATGATAATGCCCAGTCATTGTTGTAACAAAGTGCGACAAGTCAACCATTATTCAATGTCCAATAGATATGAAAGCGAGGATTTGTCATGTACTTACACAAAAGGCCATCTACCAAAAAACGAACAGCCAATTAATCGACAGCAAAATAACTGACAACAGTTTATAACAGTAACTATTGTAAAATAACACAAGATTGTAATCCATTAATGATATATAGCAATTATTACGATCTTTTTGAAGATAAATATTCATCGCTAATTAACGTCGACCAATCGACAAATTTCATTCTGATCACAAAATGCGAATTATAGGATATCTTACTGGTAGAGAGTTAACAATACTATTTTTGTGGGATGCCTTACAACCTAATTTATTTGGCAGAATAAATCTTTCCGCGAATGAAAGAAAGACTGTTTATTCCTATTATTGCGTGCAGCCTTCGCCAACAACCGTTCAATATTTGTGGCAACCCTCCATAGCATAGGTCAATAAACCTTGTCGGGTGCGCTGGGGCTTACCCTAATACGTTTATGTTACCCGGTTATAATATTTATCGAATGTACACTGACTGGTTTAGAAGTAATGACGTATCGATATTTGTTATCAGGTAACGCAATGTACCGCGTTCGAATAAATATGAGCAACTTTGTGATGCGAGAGATTTATTGTTATTTTTTTGTTGTTTCAGCAACGAATGGGTCGGGAAGCGGTCCTGGTGGGGGCGAAGTAAGACGTGGTGGTGACGTCACGCCACATGCACCCCCACAGCGGAGGCTTATCAAGGTTGACTTTGATAATCTTGGGGTAAGTTAAGAACAAACCAATTAACTTACTCTCTAATGGTTTTAAGACGTTTTCCAACGTGCGAGATGTGGCACACAGTTGGAGAAAAATTACTTACAAATAATCTTTATTATAAAACAATTGTAGTTTTCAGTATCTTTATTCCTAAAATATTGTTATTAATAACATGTCTTAATTATTATTATACTGGCGGGCCCGACAGACGTTGTCCCGCCCTGATTATAAAAAAGTCTTTGACAAATTATATACCAAAACCTTCCTCATGAATCACTTTATCTACTGGTGAAGACCGCATGAAAATCCGTTCAGTAGTTTTTGAGTTTATCGTGAACAGACAGACAGACAGACGCGGTAGGGGATTTTGTTTTATACTATGTAATGATATAATTATATATTGTATATAGCGGGCCCGGAGGACGTTGTCCTGCCTTGATAATTAAAAAAAATCCTAAAAGTCAACCGCAGCGCCACCTACCGGGTCCGATTGTGAATCTAAACCATTCTCGGATCCACTGGAACACGCACACAAAATTTCATCAAAATCGGTTCAGCCGTTTAGGAGGAGTTCTGTAACATACACACGTACTGAAGAAATTTATATCTAAAGATATTTAAGAAGTTAAAACTAACGTTTACTTTATAATGATTTTGTTTTTACATTCGACCGTTTTCATACGTGTAATGTCTATGGAAAAACTCATTATAATTTTTTTAAGTATCGCATAACTAAGTAATAATTCAAACGGCTTAAAATATTTCTTCCAAGAATATTTTATTAAATACATCAATATATATATTACTAGCTTCTGTCCGCGACTTCATCCGCGTGAAACAGTTACATTGGGCTAGTGCTAACACGCCACGGAAGCTGTCACAGAAGGAAAAAAAACTATTTTTAAACGTTCTTCATTAGTGCTCCGCTCCTAATTGTCTTACCGAGATGATATATAGCTTATAGCATTCCTCGATAAATGAGCTATCTAAAACTGAAATAATTTTTGAAATCGGACCAGTAGTACCTCAGTTCAAGCAAACAAACTTTCAGCTTTATAACATCTCATATATATCTATATGTCGGTAAAATATATTCGAATGCCAAACGATTCATATCTCGGGTAAGATTAAATGTTAAAGACGAATAAGAAATATATCGATAAATATTTGTCAAACGTGTTGTTGATATTTGACATACTTGACATTATTTATTGGCAGAACTGTATACACTGTGGAACGTCTTTTTTACACGCGAAAGAAAATAAATTCCATGCCCGTTATACATTTCAAGTTTATATCGGTTAGTAATTGAATAATATCCGTAACAAAGAATACATTCTAATAGTAGAATAGATTATGTGTAGCTATTCTGATAAAAAAAAACCGCTTCGTTTCAAAACCGAATCCGACGAGCCTTTGTAAAACTTAACGGGCTTTGCTTTCAATTCAAAATGGTTTTTATAAGTATCAAGAATCGTGTCTTAGTATTTTATTAAAGAAAAGGTCAAGTTTTATAAGATTATTATATATCTTTATAATAAAAGATAGATGTTATCCACTATTTATTTCCCATTTTATTCAGTTTGTATTGGAATTTATTAAAACGCAAGATTCGTATAGAGTTTTTGACAGGTTCTTCGTCTTTCACGTAGTGAATTTTATATTTTATTCATAATCTTGTGTTATTCGATTCTATATTTTGTACTATTGGTGGTATTTTACGTAATACAGTTCGGTTATTGTGCACAAGCGAAGTGGATGGTAAATAATACCACGCTGACCATGAATTTCGGGATACTACATAAACTCCCTGGAAAGTTCTAACAAGGGAACCACCATCTTGATATTAGAACATTGAAATGATCACAAGACACTTGTAATATTACTACCTACTCGACAATGGAATTAATAATCTATAAGAATGATCACCAAAAATAAAATTAGATAAGGTTCGAATATATATTTTATTTAACAAAAGAAGCTTGTATTTCAAATGTGTATATAAATACACATTTGAAATACAAGCTTCTTTTCTTTTTACTATAAAGTAAATGTTATTACGCGCCAAATAAATAATTATCCGAAATAGAAGCAGACAGCTTTGATAAATGTAATAACGTGAAAAAAGTAAATTGGACTGGCTGCCCACGCGATGTCGTTAGACGTCTGTTACTTTCCTACCATAATACCTATTATTATATGGGCGGGTCGACGGCATTCTGATCGCCGATGCGTGTAATGAAATACCTTAGTATTTCTACGTTAATATACATAGCATAAATAATACATTGAAAAGTTAGTAAAATTTGCATCGGAATTGGTTAAACCGTTTCAGAGATTAGCCTGGACAAACTGATACTTCAGTGTTATTTAATGTTATTAATAAAAAAAAAAATATGTTAGTTATTATGAAAAGATAAACCAGATCGAGTTTCTTGCCGGTTCTTCTCTATGACTGGGTTGTTTTCCGAACCGGTGGTAGTTTCGACGTTCATAAGTGCCTTCTCGGGGCCTAAATTGAATAAAGAGTATTTTGAATTGATTTGTAAGCAGCAGCTCTCGTTAATGTAATTATATCCACATATCCTTTGATCACAGCACTTTATTTCTGGATGAAATGTACCCTATGTCCTTTAAACCCTGGCAACGTGTATGCAAAATTTCATTAAAATCGGTTGAGTAACTAAGCCGTGAAAGCGTAACAAATAGACATATTCGAATAGGCATTTGTAATATTAGTAAGGTTATTTGTTTGAACTATATTCGTACATTTGGTGTTATTTTTGGCCAAATCATTGGGTCCTAACATGTTATTACAAAACGTCGCGTCGCGGCATTGCCTTTTTTATTCCTAACTAGCTGCGCCCGCGACTCTGTCCGCGTGGAACCTAACGTAGAAAAACACTGACTAATAAAATTATGTCAATGTATTATTAAGTCCATTTACTTATCTACTTTTCCCTCGTACTTCAGTCGCGTCGTCAATAAAATTACAATAACTTTTGATAGAGTGAACCGATTTTAATGAAGACTAAATGTTACTCGTGTATATGATTTATGATTTTATTGAGGTTAACTTTAACAGTGAATCGTGTTCAGACAAACTCACAGACATACAGACATTTCTAAAAATGATTGAAATGTTTTTTTATTACTTATTTCGAGACACCTGGAACATTTTGTTTCACAGAGATGTAACAAATACATGAACGTTCAATTTACATGCTTATTATATATATAGATAGAACTGTTGAATACATCTTCAAATGTTAATGTTAATTATTATTCATTTTTCTCATATCTAAAAGAAATATACATCTGTACAAACTACAATTCATGATCTTTCAAAAGTTTTAACGACCAAAACTGGTTATCTACTACAAGCGTTACAGTACAAAATGTAACTGTTAATAAAATTGAATCATTGGAAATGAGCACACTTGTTCAAACAAACTTAAGGCTTCCGCGTCCTACTTACGCCTGTAATGCAATTAGAATCTTATAATCCACACATTAACATAATTATTAATGCAAAAATCTAATCAATATTCTTAGTAGCAGAGGTTATAATTAAAATAGTAATAAAAGTATACTTGATAGTTCGCAAGTGCCTGTTTTTGACATTCTGTAACAATTTGCACAGCTGTATCTCTTGATTTGTCTTATTACGCAGATATTTTTTCACGTTCGTATGCTAAATACAACTGCTATCTTATTTAATTAATATTCATATCAAGTCGTTATTTAGCACCGACGTAAATAAGTTTATATCCATGTTTTATCATTAATTGGTTTTCAAATGTAATGTCTATTTATTTATTTATCTACTTATTTGGTTATGTGGTATAAGTGTAATTCACGAATGAGGTTATAATGTTACTTACAAATAGAAAATATAAAAAATATATTACATAGTTTATACAGATAACTACAAGCTAAAAAGTGTCAGTTAAAATTACCAACATCATGCTATACATTTGTTCACAAAGGGCATCTTAAGAACATTCCTCTTCGAGTAGTAAGCTTTGACTATATGGTTCGCCTATATAAGAAGAATTTAAACAAAGAGTTTTTAAAGATTCTAGTAACTCGTACATACACTTTCTAGTTTTATTTTCTTTGAAAATATTTTCTCTGTATGTAATTATGTAGTATTAAGTGATTAAATTACTTTACCTGTATGTTACAGAAACACATAGATCTCGTATTTTGTTATCTTTGAACCTCGTGGAGGATTCGTTTTTTCATGGATACTATATAATTTATCTATATCTGTGTTCTCTGTTTTATTTTGCTATATAATTCCGTTATGAATGCTTGGTTTCTACATATCTTTTAAAGATTACGAGTTACCTCTATTCATTTTTATCGTTACTTTTTAGTCCTTATTGTTATGGATTCTTATCCTTACTAATATTATAAATGCAAAAGTAACTCTGGTCTGTGTGTCTGTTGCGCTTTCACGAAAAAACTACTAAACCGATTTAAATAAAATTTGGTGTACAGATAGTCTAGAGCCTGAGAAAGGACATAGGCTACTTTTTAATGCGAAAGGAGGGTTGTGAGAGGTTGAAAGGGGGGATGAAAAGTTGTATGGAAGTATCGTCATTTTTAGAGCTAAAAGCTTGAAGCTTATTTATTAGCCTGTTGATTCGATATAAATAAATATGACATTGAAAATTTGTAAAAGTTTCACCGTCAAGGTTGTAAAATAACAATAGGAAATAGGGGATGAAAGTTTGTATGGAAACATGTAAGGTTCCGCTCCGATTTGAAAAATTCTTTCATTGTTAGATAGCTCAATTAGCGAGGAAGGCTATATGCTGTATATCATCACGCTAAGACCAATAGGAGCGGAGCATCAATGAAGAATGTTTCAAAATTGTTTTTCCTTTTGAGAGCTTCCACCCAAAGTCATTACTCCTCGCGGACGAAGTCGCGAGCAAAAGCTAGTATTATTATAAAATCATAAATGCGAATGTGAGATCGTTTGTTATGCTTTTACGCCTAAACTATTTGCGGGGTGGTAGGGTGTCTGTACCCGACTGGATCGCGACCACCGTACACTAGGTGGAACACCCGCCATAGTGGCACGTTTGGGCGTGTCGCGTTCCGGGATCAGCCGGTGTATATCCAGCAACCAGGGGGGGGGGGGCGGCTGTCCCTAACTGGGACGCTTTCAGGCCGGCATGACAGCGGCGACCGGTGATGGATAGTATGTCTTTCGGCGGTCGCCATTGTTTTTGGGTTGTACTGTGCTTACCATCAGGCACAGTACAGTCACTTTGCCGAGCTACAATAAAAAAAAAAAAAAACTACTCAACCGGTCATCGTGAAATTTTGCATACAAGTTGTTACGAGAACAGAAAAGGACATAGGGTACCTCTCATTAAAAAAAAGTACTTTTATCTAGAAATAAAAAACCGTTTTTGAAGAATATAGGTATCATATCTATATTAATGCGAAGCCGCAAGCAAAAGCCAGTAATGTATGTGACCTAGATAACATTCTGCGAAGTCGTCTATTTACTAGTAGAAATGTAATTAAAACAACAAACATTTGAATATTATCTAATGGTACAGAATAAATAGATCTCTAATATAAACGTCAATATGTAATTTAAGCCTTTCTGTACAAATATTTCTCCGTACCTGTGGTTATAAGACATAACAAAAGATGTTTATTATTGTTTTTAATTTATTTTTTTGGCAACTAATCTTCTAATAGATTATTACTGCCATTGTTGAGTAGGTGATGACATTCTTGCGATCATTTCAATGAACGAACAAGGTGGTCGCCGCCTTATTAAAACTTTCCAGGGAGTTTTTGTGGCATGTCAGAATCCATGCTCCGTGGTATCATTTCTTGCACAATAACCAAACTATATTACGTAAAACATCACCAATATTACAAAATATATAGCCAAATAACACAAGATTATGAATAAAATATAAAGTTCACTACTTGACATTCCAAGATGCCGCCAAAAACTCCAAAAGAACTTTACTCATACTAACGCGAAATCTCTACGTTCTACTCTAACATATCATAAAGTATGATTAAATTGTCAAGTCTAGACATAAAAGGCTATCTAATAAAAATTTTGGAATCGTCTGAAATTCTTTTAATCCCGCTATATTAATGTCGTCTGGTCGCATCGAAGTTTCCTGGCGACTTTGAAGTGTCGATGACCTTTTTCTGAAATCGCATGTTAAAATGGGGACCGACAACGTTTAATAAATGGTATTATTATACTGGTGGTAATATGAAGTGTGAATGCAATATCTTTAAAGGATTCATGTCTAATTTATTTATTTTTGTTATTTGTAGTTATATTAAGATACCTATTTACCGAATAAAGGGATTAAATCATAACTTACTTGGCTAGACAAGCATTAAATTCTAGTAAAATTTATTAAAAAATCTTTCTTTTTTTTTAAATATTATTTTTTGAATAACAAAAATTTTTTTGCCTCTTTTGTGCAATCGTTATTTGGAACTTATTATTTTATTAAATATCAAGAACGTTTTGTTATTTGTAAAAGTAATACTGATCATTTTTGTAGCCTACCAATGACGTTATAATCTTTGTACAATGTATTAGAATCGGTCGAGAATTAAATGAAGTTTTAATTTTTAATAATATTTTTTTTTACTGAGTCTAAAACTATTTACTAACAGATTCTTGTAAAATTAAACAAAATTTCAAAGAAATTGGTGCACCTGTTTTTGAATTCAATCTGGACATACAGACAGACAACGATGCCTTTATAATAAATGTTTATCACGAAGTAAATGAAAAAATGTATAAACAAAAATACACATTTATTAATACATATATAATTTTTAAATATATATCTGAATATAAAATATTCGGCATTTAGTTGTTGGTTGCGCCGCTTTATATATATTTGAAATTCCCGCATTATTGTGATCAGATCGCGCCACTTTTCCAGCCCCGCTCAATTACCCCTTCCTATGGCACATGCTTATTCGGTAGCGCGTCGGACGCGCCGCCACTACTATTATTATTGTTGTTTCCGCGACGCGCCGCATGCAAAAAGTTTGAATTTTCGCCTGGTCGAGTGAGAAATAAACGCATCGCTCCGCATATATGTCGGCTCCGCGTGCCGACATACATTATAAACAATAAGTGTTGTGTGGGAGAAAACCCAGTGGAGAGCAACGAGAATCACCTAGCCGGCTAGCCACGTGGAAACTGCAGCGCGCGAGGTATGTGCCAAGTTTCCTTCCTACCCTTGTTTCCCTCTTCGTGGCTGATCGCAATAGTTGAATATCAAATATAGCACCCCCGCATATACAGTCCACTTAAATTAGCAAAGAAACCCCTGCCCTTCGGTGGCGTCGACAACGCAACGGCGCCACCAGTTGTTTTCTATTAATTAAAATGAATAGAGAACACACATTATTTTGGCATAGGTTAATATATTATTTTGTGGATATCACCAATAGTAATCTTAAGTGCTGCGGTGTTTAAGATTTTTATTTAATAACGTGTTGTCAACAGGATGACGAAGACGACGACGATACAGAGACCTGTGCGAGTCCAGAGGTTTGCGCTCCCCAGCCGTTCCCAAGACGTACGGCCCCAACGCAACAGACACCTAAACCCTGGAAAAGAACAGGTAAACTTTATTCCTACTATACTTTTTACATAATAAACTCTTAAATCTGTTTTTTATGATATGAATCGTATGAAATGAAATATGGTAAAGTAGGGGGGAGTTGGTGACAAATGATAACTCAACTAATATTTCAAGTATAAATAAAAAAGTAAGTAAAAAAGTTCATAATAATTATTTATGCATTACAAAGAGTAG
>AP028427.1:19314794-19402956 GCA_036509395.1 Antheraea yamamai | reverse complement strand
TTTTTTGGCAATTAGTACTTATTTAACAAAAAAATCACAATTAATATGACATCATTAAAGTCTTAAGAAACTACGATTTTTATAACCACTTCTTGTACAGCGATGTGTATTTCCTAGCGGTGGAGAAGTGGAGCTAGCCATGTGGTGCGAAGAAGAGGAGAAGTATGCATATAACATTGTTTAATTTTTGCTTTAAATTGTTTAAACTTTCGTCTGCATAAAAAATAATAAACAACATAGACGAAGTTGTGGGTATCAGTTAACTTTATATAGAAAGACAACAAAATAACTACCTGTGACGAATGAACAGGGGCTTTCCGCGCCATTTGAATGTAACCGACTTGCCCTCCGGGATCTCAGCCAGTTTAATTTCAATCTTGGCTAAAGCCAAGACGTCAGCAGCTGCCGCCATTGATGACACAAATTGCGTAACGATGGATTTAGCTGCGTATGCACCAGCAACACTCCCAGCTGTAAATTAAAGAGTTTAAATTTATATAGGAATTTAAGTAACTGATATTTGGTTTAGTGTAACTACTGAAACAATTGGAATAATTTTGACAAGTACTTATTGGCAGGAAATGGACTTATTTATGTCATTAATCTTTTCTGTAGTGGTTGAGTAGTAATTACAAAAATAAAAGTTCAAAGATATTACAAGACAGTCCACAACTAATCTAAATTAAACTCATATTTCCTAGATACTACAAAACCCTTTTCACGGAAAGAAGTTGGGGGCATTAGTTTGTATCTATTACAATACAGTATGGTGAGTAACATGATAACAAAGCAACAATATTAATACATTTTGTAAATTGTAAGTCCTTCTGTATATTTAGTAAACAGGCAGATTGCACATACAATCAATAAGTTTTTGTATCAATAAAATCGATTCTTTTACTACAGTAATTTCTCTCTTACTGTGATTGTAAATTTTACATTTTACTATTTTTTTTTTACAATTACAAATTAATTAAATTTACAGATCACTTATAAGCTGTTCCGCATAAAATTTATCCATGTATTCTTAATACTTCTTTAAAATATGGTAGCTATGTAATAGTAACACCAACTTAATTTCACAAAATTTCTCAAACCTTTTTTATACATGTATAGATTAAGTTGTTACTTCTACACTCCATATTATGAATTTAGAAACGGAAGCATAATTACTTAGTAAATAAATATTTAGTTACTTAGTAAATCAATCTTTTACATAGTAGACTAGTTGTGTCTGCTGCTCTGGAGACATGTATATATATCAATTTTTGTGGCATATGATTCAAGAGTACATATATGTATAGTCCTCAGTATCATATAGTGATGAGTTGTAGGAAAAATAGTACCAAATATTCTCCATAAAAAACAGTTCCAACTTTCACTATGATCAGTCAAACAGGACTGCTTAACAATTTCATATATATATATATACCAAAAGCTGTTTTTGTATATATAGAAAATTCAGTGATCATTACAATTACCATGTTCTACATAGCAGATAGCTCGATACACTCTTAAGAAAATTCATTTTAATGAAAATATTAGTGAATATGATAATCCGAGAGTAATGTTACAACAAACTATGTTTTGAAGAAATGACGGCTCACTGACATCATTTTCATTCTGATTTTACGATGAGCAATGTAAAGAGAGTTCTGTGATGAAAACCATCATAAAAAAACAATAGCATGTAACATTAGCCAGATGGTTAACTACCATTCTCAAATTGAAAGTCCAAGCATCTATGTTCCAACTACACTTGAGACTCAGCACCCTTCTAGGCGTAGCATGTTTATCTCATCTTAACACAATGTTTAATAATTTCCGGGACTAACTCACAGATGACGTTAGTAATATAAAATTCACTTCATTGTTTCAAAAGAATTAACCATCAAATGACATATCTAATTGTCATGTCAATCGAACCATAAACATCAAGGCTACTGTGGTGAGAGTGGTGCTACATTTGTCTAAAAAAATTATGGTAAGCATATTAACTCAAAGGGTACACGAAAAATTAGGCATGAAAAAGGTCTTCTACAAATAGGTTCACAATGGAACAAAAGCAACAACGAGTCGGTGATTCAATAGCTGTTTTCAATGTATATTAGCAATAAACAGGATTTCTTATGTCGGTATATGGCTACAGACGAAATATGGAAATAGAGTTGAAGTGCCAGTCGACTGGCAAAGAGCTAATGAAAACCATCCGAAGTGTTCAGAGCAAAATCTAGCCTTAAAAATTTTTTGCACAACAAATGCTGTTTTCTCAGTTAGACCCTGGAGTTATCGAACAATATATCACATCACCATTTAAAATCATGGGAGATTTTGATCAAACTCTAAGACCTATATGGTGTTATTGCAAAAAGTTAAATACGTATTGAACCCTGGCGTTAAAAAAGTCTCGTATTAAATGCACTGCAGTCGCTGAATGTTCGCCATCTTGCTCTTTTGGTTACGTTAGGATAAACTTGTGAAATAGGATAATGTGACCTTGCCTCCGGCGAACGCAATGCATTTATTACGAAACCTTTTTAAATCATGTTTTTAACTTTTTTGTAATAACACAGATAGAGAATTAAAAAAAATATTTAATTTATTAAATTACAATTTTATAAAATGACTACATTTTTTTTAATATATACCCCATAAAATATAACTATACTAAGCAACATATGAACAATGGGAAGTATATGGACCAAGAACATGTGTTACAAAGAAACGATAAAATATACTATTGATATATACATTTTTCTTTTATGGCTACTACACTTATAATCAGAGGTTTGCTCAATTAGGATATTATTTCATGACTTGTTATAGATAGTAATAAGCTCAGAAACGTTGCAAACTATGTGCTAATAGTCTAGCTAGCTAATAGTAATACAGATTTATGATTTAGTAGGTTACCTCCAGCGATAAGGTAAGTGAAGGTTTGGCGTCTGTCAACATTCTCATCAGCTTTGGACGTCGGATCCTGTGTCTCAGGACGACGGTACGCCGAGAAGTCAGGGTAGGAGATATCGGTATGCGCAAAACGCACTTGCCCTGCCACTGAAAATCGACATGTTATGTAACATTAATATCAAATAAGTTTACAAATTCATAAAATAATACGCAGTTATACACTATTAATAACTCACCCTGTGTGCCAACTTTGACCTTTAATCCCTGAATCGGCAAAGATCCATGTAAAGACTGCACAGTCGATGTTTTTGGCAAGGGTTGAACTACCAACTTTTCATTAGAAGTTGCGACAACTACCAGCGGTTTCAGACCGTTGGCGACAACTTGCGACGAAGACTTAAAATATGGGGCTAAATGCCCAGCCCTTACAACGGAGTTCATTTTTAAACGCCCAAGAAAATGCAATTAAAAAATTGCTTTTTATTTTCTTCGTCTCGAACACGATTGTCCGATTGACGTCGATTCACTTGAAAATGTCAAAAAACTAATGTCAACTGTCAAACATTTTGTTCCAGAGACGTTCACTTCATATGCATTAATGCATAACAAAATTAGAAATATTCAACTAAAACTTTTACACAGAATTACATCCTCGGCACTAATAATAACATATTTTTGTCCATAAAAATAAATCATACAATTATTTATCACTGCCATTTTTAAATTGTCGAAAAATTATTATGGCTAAATATTATCTAATTTATATTCGCTGGAGTGTTCGACTTTGAAATGTAAAAGGATAGTAGAATTAATCACCTGGCAATAATTTCAATGTGTTTAAAGCACGAACATAATATAATTTAGTATAATAAGATTAATAAGTCCATGGTTTAAAGATATTTGAAGTTAGTGTTATGCATGTCATATATAGATTCAAAATAATAAAAAATTGAGTCGTTACGGGAAGTCTGGCAGATGTGAAACATCGATATTGTTTTGTATAAGTTATATGCTTAGAGGAACAGATTACGACAAGAATCGGCTATGGCATAATGAAAGGATAAGGCATTACAAATTTGTTCCATAAAATAATGACTGTTTATTTATTCTGTCTGTTTATTAAATACAAAAATTCAACTAGGCGCTAGGTCGTCGGCGCGTGCCGCGTAACACTAGTAGAACGAGTGGCCGACATAACTGATTTTTGAACTTTGAAGTGATAATTTGAATTTTATGTTTATCCAGCTATCTTGCAGCTATCTCAGCAGTTATAACCCTATGGTTATAATGTTTTTGAGTATTTCGATTATAGTGCAACGTTCGTGTTTTAACATGTAGATGTGGAAATGAGACGTTGCGAAATTTAGAACCCTTCCCACTCCCTTAACGTGTGATGATATGATATGATATGATTTATGGATGGTCTGGATGGATGGTCCAAATTATAAATCTTAACTTCAGTAAAATAATTTAGATATACCGATTAAATGTTCCGACGCTTAGTGGCAGCGAATTCATGCATAACATTGATATTTCACATCTGCCAGGCGTCCCGTGACGACTTTAAATGCGACGTAATCAACGATTACATGAATTATATTAATTTCATGTTTTAATTAATCTAACTAAATATGTTTCTCACAATCATAACGTCGTATCAACAACTATCAGCATAAATATAAACTTTTTAATTATCTATGTTATACTGCAATATAATATTTGTATTCAACAATATAATTTTGAACAAACTTTAAAACTCTTATTACTTATTAAATTCCTTTAAAAATGATAAAATATGTAATCAATTAAAAAGATAAATACAGTAATAATTTAAAGTACCTACTTAGGAACTATATTCGTGAAAGCCGTAATTATTATGTTACAAAGGTAACCTTGGAAGTTGAATAATAATATGATTATTCATGGATCTTTTATTTTGCATTTTGATTGGTATTCAGTATGTGTTCACAACCGGTTAAGTTAGTAAATAAAATGTCTTAATAAAGAACGTCTTATTAACATACACTAAAAGACCTAAGCTTGATATCTTACATATTCATTAAGCAAATAAATTGTATCTGAGAAACCGGAGCTTATTTATTTTTCTAATTTAAATGAAGGCAAGTTGCTTAATTAAATTTGTAAATAAAATACAGTATGTACTAAAATACTTCCATTAAATTATTTCATATGTATATTTCTAGTCAAGGTTTAAAAATATAAGTAGAACTCCGTTAAGTATATGTTTTCCAGTTTAGACTATCGTTTTTTCTATAAAACTGAGATATCGGTTCCATGACGGGCAATACTGTTTTAAATAAGTATTAAGTAGCTATTAAACCAAACCGAGTGGACCTTTAAAAATAGCCGTATATTTCAGATTATTTCAAGGTATATCTATATATACAATAATGTCAATTGTTAAACTAAAGATTTATTCTTTAGACATATGAAAAAGACAAGATCCTCATTGTGTAGCCATATAACATGCCAAAATAACACAATTCAAAAACAAATGCTATTAACATAGAGGAATATTAGCTCTAATGTCATTGATATACAAAAACCCAAGATGCACACTTAAGGTCTCACAGCCGGCACACAAAAATGAGTGCATAATTTTGGATTATGCACTCATTTCAAATAGTCTCGCGTCGCTTGCGTCCATGTAAAAACCAGTTTAAATTATTCAGGTAAGGTTGAATTTGCAAAATCAAAAGTGTATCGCATAACTATAACCACGTATGTATATTGGGGAGTTTTGGCTGTCCGTCAAAACAGTCCGCTTTGAGCGCTACTTTTATGCGAGACTCTGTGTCTTGGGTTTTTATATGTCAATATCTCAAGTGTAATGTCTCAATGTCAGTGACAAAGTCTTTTTGTTAACATTTTGGTATTCTATACCAATTTTTATTTTTGAAATATATATCTTTTCTTTTGAACCCGTTAATCTTTGGTACTACTATTCAAATTTGAGAAATTTTCTATGTATTTTATAGCCTACTACTACTACTTTCTTTTGCTCGTGTAAAAGTGAATTTGATATATTACTCGGGAACAGCACATATTTTTTTTTGATGAAAGGTACTCTACGTCCTTTTTATATCTCGGACAGAGTATACCTACGACTTTCATAATGCTCGGTTGTTTAGTTAAGGCGTAAGAAGAGAATAATTATAATATAAAATATAGATTACAAATACGCTAAGCAAGAGCCAAGCAATGCCGTGTAGTGTGGTGTGGATTATTTGACGAAAACCGAGCTAATGCTCGAGAGAGTACGAACTGTGAATGCCTATGCTAGTAACGTACATATGCAGCTTTCGCGTGACCGGCATTCTATGCAACAGTCGTATTTTGTACTGTTTGTTTTAGCTTACTCATATAAGTTGATTTTTTCCTTTTTTTTTATTATTTTTTTTTTTATTTTTTTTTTTTTTTTTTTTTTTTTCCCTTTTTTTTTTTTTTTTTTTTTTTTTTTTTTTTTTTTTTTCTTTTTTTTTTTTTTTTTTTTTTTTTTTTTTTTTTTTTTTTTTTTTTTTTTTTTTATTTTTAAATTTTTTTGGGGGTTAAATTCCTTCCTTTTTTTTTTTTTTTAGGTTTCGTCTTTTTTTTATTTCACTTTCTTTTTTTTTTTAAAAAAATTTTTTCCCTTCCCCCCACATTTATTTTTGAGGATCAGGTTGCGGCGAAAAAGCCTTTCACCAACTGGTAATAACTGGGTGATAGCGAAATGCAACAAATGAAAAAGAGGACACTTTAACGGGTTTTTCATCATGTGTATGATATATGTGTATATATAATATACCCAATATTGCGATGATTTTGAACACAATTTTGTTAAACGTTCACTGTAGCATATAATTTCTATTCAAACAAGTTCTTTTTTTTCTGTTGCTTTTACTAATCATCAAATTAGAAAATTAATTTATCTTTATGCTGACGTTATTTAGACATCCGTTAACCATCTGAATAATTAGGTGTAGTAATAGTACATATTGTTAAGTGAAAATATATACTCAATATAGTTGTGTGAAAATATATTTAAAGTTAAGGTCCCAATCCCGGATGTTTCCGATACGTGATTTAGCCGGAGCTCACCTCATTTCGTACAATTTCTATTCAGTTTACGATCGACACCCGATTTGTTATCTGTACTAATACGTTGTATATTATTTCCTCTATGCGAGTCGACATGGCGCCGCGCCGCGCCATGTCGTTTGTTTATAAGTTAATGTTCAATTAAAAAGTAATTAATAAACCAAGTTTTTTAGTAATTCTATATATGTTTAGCATACCTAAAGTATTCGTACTGTATATATCTTGGATGCAATTGAATTTTTCCGGAAATGCTAACTGTGCATTGTGGTTTAATTAAACTACTGTTAACACATTTAGATAAACTTAAAGAAATTCCGCATAAAACACAACTCCAGCGACCGGCCTTGCGAGTCGCTGGCATAAGCATTCATAGTTCGTGCCTCCTCGGCAATGCTTGGTTCTCGATAGCCGGCCAATGCGCGCTCTTTCCGCGATACCGTACTGGGCCACACGCGTCGACGCGACGGTTTTTTTTTTCGAAATGACCTATTGACCTAGCAAGGTCTTAACAGCTTCACCGGACTACTAAAGCGAGAGCTTAAGGCACTCAGCCGATTTTCTTTGACAACTAGCTCAAGGGTGCACGACACACCTCGGCATGGGCTGTTACCTGATACATGCAATTCGCGACCTATCTGAGCGAAGAGCTAACCTAAGCTAAGCTAACTATTCATGCATATATGAGTTGTTGAATCATATATATATCATACATACCTCAACAACTTTTCTATATATTTCGTATCGGATAATTTTCTAAACTATTTCAGTTTGATAAGGGGAAAAAATAAAATCTTTCCACTTTCATGTGTAAGCGTGTATGCGTGCACGTGTGTGGAGGTGATATGTGGAATGTTGTCGCAGTGATGTAAGATTTTGCGTCAGTGTATCGCGCGAGCAGCGCACTCAAGGGCTCCACACCGAGGGAACGGACCTAGGCTTGAGCCGCTGCCGAGGGGGCCTAATCTGGTGTCCGGGAGCGAAATTTACCCCCAGACCACGACGGTGTGATCTGTGGTTACGTGAGCGTGGACGTGAACACGCTCTGTTTGGTGAGACAGGCTAGTACTAATCGTTGGCTGCCGTTATTTTATCGGGAAGATCGGTAAAAATATGTCGCGGATGTCTTTTGTAGCGCGCAGCGTTGGGTGCGGTTTCGTATTTTGCGGTGGATACCACTAACGGACTGGGATAATTCGCGGCTTTTTCGAAGTAACTACTACTAAGTGATTTAATGTACGCCCAGATAGAAGGCATCTCCAGGTTCCTGTGGAGATCCTTATTCCGGACGTACTATGGGGCAACGGTAACTTTACATATAGCGCAGTTCTGGAGAACCTGCGACTTATGAAGGGTGTCTTTTGTGACAACTATATGTCATAATCCGTTCGGATACATGTCTTATACAAGGTGAGCTTGTGTCTGAGGGAGACGACGCGACGCCCCCGTTGCTTCGTTCTCAATTAGTATTAATGCTAATACAAATAATACTATTTGATCTACATTTTGTAATTACTCCGCTCGTAAGGGTAGAATTAGCTCATCACCTTTTTCAGACCTGTCCGAATGTACAAGAGATTAACGATTAAGCAAACCATCTCTTGGGCTTCATACTATAATTATTTAATAGATATACAACCTGTGAACTCAATCCAGTAGGCAGACATTAAACTTAATTAATATATGATATATTCAGCGTTTTTTTTATGATGTTGTCCTGTTTGGTTATTATTGCACAGGTGCATACAATTTTAACTCTACCACACTCATCGACTCACTCACTCACTCTGTCGACTTGTTGTATAGCTTTTTCTTTTTCTCTCAAGCTAAATATTTATATTCCGTCCTTCTGCATCAGGAACGTTGCGTCGCGTAAATGTTGCATTACATTTCGACGATGCATTTTTACTGTCATCTCACCCTAATAAGTTTACCTACAAAAATAAACAACATTATGAAATAAAAAAAAAAGTGTGTGTGTGTACTTATGTACACGCGTTAGAAGTTATACTTCTTGGCGTAACAAGATAAAAGTCTTTTCAAAATTTTTATCTTTCGCCTTATTCTACGTTTGTAGAAAAAACGACACTAACAATAGAAAAAAGGTTTTTAATACATTGAAAGTTTTAATACAAAGAAATACAAACAACAAGTACAAAGAAACAAAATGTTGACTATAGCTAGCTTCAGGGTGTCGGTTTTTCGTGACGGTGTGCGCGCGCATCGTAAAAATTTACTCTCATCGTTTTTTTCCTAATGCGCCAAAAGAAGTATAACTTCAAAAATATTTATTCAAATCTTATATAAGGTGCCTATGACATATTCTATGTTACATTATCTTCTAATAAATGAAATGCACAGAAGCCTTTTGCATGTAAAAACACTGTGACAATATTTATGGTGCTCTGTCAAACGATGTCGAAGTTACGCATACTAATATTCGATTTTTGTATATTGATAGAATACGTAAAAGACGTCAATTACGTATGTAGAGAGCGACGGTAGAATGGGTTTACTAATACCTCCTCTAGCTTGGAAATCCCACTTTAATGCCAGTTGACGGCGACGAACAATGGGTTACTATAGTAATGTTTAAGTATATACTATATAACTTTGATTATTGAATCATTACATAGTATAAAACAAATTCCTCTGCGTCTGTCTGTCTGTCTGTTCGCGATAAACTCAAAAACTACTGAACGGATCTTTATGGGGTTTTCACCAGTGGATAAAATGATTCACGAGGAACGTTTTTGTATATAATTTGTCCAGGATTTTTTTATAATCAGGGCGGGACAACGTCTGCCGGGCCCGCTAGTATAAAATGTAAATATTACTACATATACAACTAGAAAATCTCTATCAAATTGTACGAAAATAACTTTTTACATATCTAACAGTTGATAAATGAACATGACATAAATGTTGCTTTTATCAGAAACTAGCAGGCCCGGCGGATATTATCCCGCCCCGATAATAAAAAAAACCTTTACAAATTATATACTTAAACCTACCTCATGAATCACTTTATCTATTGGTGAAAACCGTATGAAAATCTTTTCCGTAGTTTTTGAGTATGTCGCGAACAGACAGATAGACAGAAATAATACACTCTATACTGAGAGTAGTGAAGATGGTAAAAAAACCGTTACACAATTACTCTAGATAGTTTTCGTTGACATTATTAGTTTCTAAATTTGCCAAGAGATGTCGCTGTGCTACACAAAACATAGCACTCTGATAAACAAAAAAAGAAACGATAAAATTAATTTATTAGCATAAATTAATTTTACAAATAGCCGTATATTCGACATGACCTCGAGATGGTATATACGTAGTATCAAAACACACAAAAACTTAGAGCTATAGAGGATTGAAATTTTTAATCTGAGCCATCTTTGTCATTGATTTAATTGTACTATGTTGTTAATTATTTATACTATAATAAAGTTTTAGAGTGACGTAAGTGGAGAATATGAGTTCCATTTTGTTCAGTGAGGTTTGAAATCTATTATAATATTCGCATTTCGACCACAAAAGTTTATTATACAGGACAGTATTATGGCCGAAGCTGCGTTTTGTTCGTTGTTCCTCTGTGATAAACGTTCATGGTGCGTAATTCGTCCCTACCAACTCTGTGGTCCCTACGATCACGCACACTATGACAAAAATCCTTGACAACTCAACTCACACTCCCGTCATTAAATAACGCATTTTTGTTACTTCTATGGTATACATAGATGTAAGTTTATTTTACATTCAGTGTCTATCGTTCGGCTCGTATGTACGGATTAAAAAATTAGAGCGTATATATATCCTGGTATGAGATGCTTGGTTACAATGGTACTAATGTGGTTATTAATTATTATTCTATTGTGTATTCCACGAGAAAGTGTAAAAATGCATAATTTTTGTCCTTTTCCATACACAAGTTGGATTGAATTAACTTTTTAAAAATCGTGTGCAACTGTAGTACTAGTTTAGAAAAAAATACATTCCGCGTTTCAAATTACAATAATAAAACATATATCTTATGGTGACTGTTTACCATATATGTACCACTGATAGTACATATATTTACATTCATTAATTCTGTCAAATTCAAACTTACATTCTACAAGTGTACGAACTATCATGTAGATTATGATCAAAAATAAATGTTGTTTAGGAATATTTATCAAATAAATTATTATAAATAATTCACATAAATAACGCCAACAGCTGATCGTCCAATCACCATTGGGCGGGTTGACCTTAAAAAAATAATAATAATATGACATAAAAACAGCTATCATTGTAAATTTTAATAGCTAGAATGACCTTATCGTGCAACTAATATTTCCGTGGCGCCAACATGTATGTCGAATTTTCAGGTAAAGATACGGTCGCTAATATTGCATCTAGTTATTAACATGAATAAGAGATGGCGCTGATTGTTATAACGAATATTCCCAGATGCGTTTGGGACCTCGTCAAACATGATAATGATGATACTGATTGCTGCCGGCATTGATGCGCGCGGGGCGCTTTAGGGAGCCACGGCCCATTTCGTAGCGGACTGACTATTACACAATGAATTTATAGCGAAATACAACTGGCATATATTGTGTGCATGTCATCCGCTATTGGAATGTTGGAGCAATTAGTTGTCGCACACTTTTTAGAGGAAGTCTTCTTGCTCTAACAACGTTAATATTAACGTCTCAATTAGAACATTTTTAGTTGAATCGTATTGTTTTAGAGAAAAATCATACTTGACCTTAAGTGGCTATAAAAATGTTAAAATAAGCAGTAGTGCACGCTCACGACAAACTAAGTTTAATTTACATACAGCGAATGTTGTTATTGACTTGCATATTCGTTGGATTTCTTTGTTGAAATAATACGTCTACAAAAGATTAGAATTAGAGCTGCTTATTCTATGAATTTATTATGGAATATGAAAATAGTTGAATACCGCAAGGAATTAGATTTAAAATAGAAAAATGACGGTGAACTGATACGTATCATGTCCTAGCCCTAAACCAAAAACATTACTTTTAATGTATGTTTAGTTAATCTAAGAAGCCTTAAAGTAATGCTATCATAGACCCTGTAGTATAATTACACCTATCTGCAGTCTAATACCGTTTTCAGTAATATAAATTTATTCGTTCAGGCAAAGAAATAGAACAAACTATTACTCTGATCTGTACAATTAACTGTGGTAACACTTACACTTTACAGTACGCTATGATTATAAGTTTCTAGGACATTTCTCTCTTTTGTCGCTCCTTGTATGTATCCAGAATAGAACTGTCAACGGCAGTCAGAGAGTACTTTACCTCCCTCCTAGGAGGTTGATATGGGGACTGTGCCACGGCAAACCCTCTTTAGCGGCTTCTCTGCGGCTCCGAAAGTGGCTGATTTACCCTTTGGGGATGACGTTTGATTCAGGCCCTCTCTTCTGGATCGGCCGGGATGCTGCACGAAGAACCTAGTTATCGAGGAGTAGGAGTTTATCAAGGCTCCTTATACCTGCCTCTTCGGCGTTTGTCAATGGCTGCACCGTGGTGCACTTATATAATTAATAAAAACGTGGGGTCGAATGTTCTAGAATGTGATTAAAATTCGATCTGTGAAACCGGTAACGTTAAAAAAGTGATAATGTTTCAATGTATGTATTCTATATGTGTTACTATGAGTATATACGTGATATTTATAGAGGATTCTAAATTGATTCAGACGCTTCAGTATGCGGAAATCGTGTATTGTTTTGTAAAGGTCGTAACAATAGTGAAAATTAAAAAAAATACTCCTACGATTTATGCATTGTGAGGGCACTTATGAATGTTATAATTATATCACCCGTTCGGACCACATCCTAATCATCGAGAAGAATATAACTCAATGTTTATAAGTCCTTTTAGCGGTAGTACAAAGAGAGCCATCTCCAGAAGTCACTACCGTTAATCTTTCGACAGTAAATTTTGCTTTAACTCATTTCTACCATAAAGTACTTTGTGAGCTAAAGGTCCTAAAACTGTTACTTAAGAAACTTCTACAGGTTTTATTAATTCTAAATAGGATAGCTAGTTTATTGTTTCTAGTATTAAAACTATGTTAGCTATTTACAAAATATTGTCTATTCATACATATAATGAGAATGTAAATTTAACTTTTAATTTTTTATGAAAAAAATGTTGCAGCTAAGAGGATAGGAGAGCACAGGAATAAGTAATAAAATACATTTCAATCATTTTTAGAAATGTCTGCTTGTCTGTCAGTCTGTTGGTTTGAATACGCATCACTATTAAAGTACTGCGTTTACGATAAAAACACATAAAGCATATCCTCGAGTAACATTTAGTTTTTTTTCATTAAAATCGGTTCACTCTATGAAACGTTATTGTAAATTTAACGACGACGCGACTTAAGTTCCATAGAAAAGTAGATAAGTAAGTGGACTTCATACGTCCAGATGATTTTATTAATAATTATTTTTTTAATATGGTTCCACGTGGACAAAGTCGCGGGCACAGCTACTCTATGATATAATCAACAAATACACTAATTAAATTGTACGGAGTATAAAGTAATATCTATACGTTTAATGCTCCATAACATTTTATTACGTTGTTGTGGCTAAAAAGATTAAAGTACAAAATGAACTGCATTAGAAGTCGAATGTTTTTTGTTACACGTTGGCGATAATCCAAATTAATCTATAATTTTGTGTGATTTGGCAACTATCTGAGACGTTCACTAGCCGACTGCCGAGGGCCTCCTTCCGGGTACTTCATCAGGTTACATCGACGATTGAATACAATCGCTATATCGTTAACAAGTTTAAATGAAATTTCACTTTTGGAGATGTAACCTGATTTAAATCTCTTTCTATCGCAAAGCCGCTGTGTTTGCTGTTGTGTGCTGTGGTCTGTAAGATACGTGGTTGGTAATAAGCATTGAAACATTAGGCGTTCGACCACAGTATTCATGAGTATCAAACATTTAACAACTCACTGACTAAACAGGTATATGCTGCAGTCAGCACTTGAGATCATACAAAAAACAAAACTAACCAAGACCTTACTCAATATTAGTAGTATATCTAAATTGAAGCATTATAGGTCACTAGCTTCTGCCCGTGACTTTACCCCCGTCGACGTAAATTTGAAAAGTCCTTTTTTGTGCCCCGGACAAGTTTCCATAATAATCGGTTGCGCAGTTATGGTACGAGCAAACAAACAAACTCACAGTCACATCTATAATATTAATTAGGATTAGAATAGGGACAATTTTCATAGCACGTTTCAATTATTTAAAATAGATAGCCTACCTTTATATCAACTTTTCTATTTTACAATTCAATACTACCATGATTCCCATACGAATTTTCGTTCCACTGTTATGCTCTCAAAAATTGTTTTTCAAATAAGCCTGCCTTATACAACTCGTAAAGGAGACAAACACAGCAAAAATAAACTAACACTAGTGCTGCTCTCTATCAAAAATGTGGTACGTTTGTATCTCGCAACTTGCAAACCGCTCTGAGCGTAGCTACGTTGAAAACAATTATAAAATCGGTAAAAATCTCCAGTAAGACGTACTAGAACCTAGTGCCAGGGCAGACTTGTTCTTTGTTAAGAAGATCAGCGACCAAAGCTACAAATTCAGCCGGGGTACTCCGAAGAAGAGGATCTCCATGTGCGGATGAGTAGTAGATACATGTCCTCATAATTTTATTTTCTATACACATATAAAGGTATGAAATATATAAATCATTACACTAATAATGTCATACAACATATGCTACTAGCTTTATAACTCATAATAAAACTAAAAAGTAAACAAAACCCTTAAGATTCATACGTCTGGGGACAATGGGCCTCAGCAATCGTACCATAAGTAAGATGGACAAAGCGATCTCAGAGGGGCTTCGGACTTAACCCCTTTATGTATACCCTCTTGCTTTTGTTGTAGAAATGTTTGAGGAGCGGTTTTGTTAAGAATAAAAAAGCAAAATGAATTTACTTTATACTTTAATTTTGTTAAATAATTTAATTTCATTTATTGATTGTATGCTGCATATGCACGTGATATTGAATGACGTCATGGTCGAAGGTAGTAAACGATAAAAGCGAACGGCTGGATAATGCTTTTCGATAAAATGGTAAACGAATAACATTCGGTCATCACTTTAGGAAGCGATGCGACTTTGAATAATCTCTAAGAGAAATAATAAAAAATGAAATATGACCTTTCATAATCAAGCGAATAGAAAACAAATTACGTAAATCATGTGAGCTAATTAAAATCGTACCACGATTAGACTAGAACATAAAATTCATAGAAAGAAAAAAGTTAGGTAAATACAAAATTCATTCATCGTAGCATTAAGTATGGGGGCCACGCCACATACGGAAACCTTCCGCGGAATCAAGGCTAATATAACCAGTTTTGAAGGACCGGTATCGCAACGTGGCCGATGTATATTTTTAACTTGTAGGGATTATTCATAATAATATTACTGACTAGATGTGCCCGCGACTCCGTCCGCGTGAGCTAATGTAAAAAGACGGTGATTAATAAAATTATCTGAATGTATTAAGTCCATTTACTTATCTACTTTTCTCTCGTACTTAAGTCGCGTCGTCTTTAAGATTACAATAACTTTTGATAGTTCACCACCGAAGTTAAGCTACGTCGAGAGAGGTCAATATTTGGACGGGTGACCGGTTGGAAACACAGTGTGACGTTGGCTTTTTATTGTATAGATTTAATTAAAATGTTTTCCTGTAGTATAAAAGTTTCATTACTATCGTGTGTCTTTACAACATAACTTATTTTATTTATTGCTTTATAGGTTTTGCGTTAGAAAACGATCTCAGTTGCAGTTTAAGATAACAACACGCTTAATTTAAAAGTGATACTCTCTTTCAATTGCCATCGCCGGAATACGGCTATAGCTGCTTCGTAGGTTGTTAACTTGAGTGTGGTAGCTAAGCGATCATTAGAAACAGACAACTACCATGTTATGATTCCATCACGATGCTTATTCTACAACAACAGCTCAGTATCAGCTTATGTTGAGGGCTTATGTGTGATGGTAAGAGTACTTGAGAGCCAGTCTCCTTCCTTACTTGCTCCAGCACTACAGTCACTTATTACAGTTAACCGTGAGTATATAAATCAGGAGGAAAATGTATATTACTTTTCCTTCCCCTCGAACGTTCACTGTATCGAAAAGTTTCTAAAGTTCAAAGAAATTAACCTTCACAAATGTTTTTGTGAATAAAAAGTGAGCACTTCTATACATCTAATAAAACAAAGTTTGTTTGTAAATAATTCTCGAGTTTATAACGTTTCTTATTCATTTTATAATTAGTTTCAAACTGCAGACTTATAAATACATGTATTTATTCTCTTTAATTTTCTTTTCAATTTCCTACCCTCTATGCGAAACTTTGCTTTTATACGTTTGAATTCGAACATATTAATCATTTTCATTTGATTCATATTTGTAAGTTACATCATTTAACAATTTTTGCATAATTTAAATAATATTAAGTTGTCTATAAATAATTAATATTACAAATTCATGTTGGGGTTGGATAATTTCGGGTAAATTGAAAAATATTTTGTTAATAAACCTTGACGCAGTAATAATAGTATTAATTAATATTGTATATGTCAGAGTATAAAGGGTAGAGCCTATAGAGATAGCAGAGAGCGGGTGCCATTACCCTCCATTTGTATGTATTTTCACAAAACGACGGCACTATGAAATGAAACGACGACTTCTTCGATTTTTGTTCTTTTTAATAATGCTTTTACAATAATCTCAGAGACAATAATTATCACGTAGCGACAATAACGATAGATCTTACGACCTCAGAAACAATAATGAATAATGAATCTTGCACAACCTCGTACAAGCACTTATAAAGGAATCGCCTTCCTTCACCTACCGACAACCCAAGTGAAGCAAGTCTTAGTTTAACGAAGTACTTTATCTACGATTTTGTACATAGGTTACACTTTATGTTCGCTAATAATTCTAATTATAAATAAATAACGATTTTAACATCATACATTGAATAATTACGTTATCATTAATTATCTCAAAATAATTCACCGTTGTAACAATCGAAGTACTTTACAAATCCTTATTTGCTATAAAACTCATTTTAGATCGACAATTATTCTAGTAATTACAAAGTAATAACTAATAACATAGTACAATGCCAATATGTTTTAATTACATTGTTTTTCATTTTAAATAGCAACTTTACTATTCTATTTCGACTGCACATGGACTGTATTTCCGGTTTTAATAAATAACAAAAGGTTCCAAATGTTACTTATATCTAGAATGTTTCTATTACAATTTCACAAGTCCGATTTTAATTATCGTGACACTAATTTAGGTCTGCTTTAAATCAAGAATCAAATCAAGTTAGAAATGTTATCGTATGACGCACATTTTCTTAAGATGGTGTCACGCGTCGAGTGTGGCGTGACACCGGTTTATTTAGTGACTTCTATCAGTGCTTATGTGAATAAACATGTGGAATTCTTAGAAGTTATGAACAGTTTAATCTAACCTAAATTACTCAATAATTTAGACTAAACCACATTACGAATAATTACATAGAAGTGCATTAACAATACATTGCCAGTATTGATTAACACAGAAAATAATAGATGGTGCTGTTAGCAAACACCTATGATAATTCGAGTCTTCGTAAGATTCTGTAATAAAAATATGCGTTACTATTTATGTGTTAATTCCGACTGCTGGATGCTCCCACTATGACATATACATACAAAAATAATAAAATATTGAATCTACATCAAGATGTTGGAACTATGACGTGTATTAATTCATTTTTCGGAATTGACCTATATTTACTAATTTCAATTGGTAACTATAACGAATAATGGTGAAGGAATTTCTTGTGAGGAAGCTCGAGCGAGAAATATTCTTGTAGAAAAGTTGAAACAGCTATTACGCCGTTTGTTATAATAATAATATAATTTATTTCAGACTCATCGTTACATCCATATTTGTGGGTACAATTATAAGTTTAAAAATTAATTTTAGTAATAATAATAATAAAACAGTAAAAAATAAATTATAAACAAAAACACAGAACACACGATATAACACTAAGTGGCAGGTCTGGTTGGACCCCCGGTGGTGGTGGAAATTCACTGTACGATTGCATGTAGCCGTATCCAGCGAGCCAGCATCGGAGAGTCCTACAGGTCCGCCAGTGTTGGTTTGACGATTTTGCCTGTACATTCCCCCAACGGTACGGTGGAAGGGGCATGGGCCCTAACCTTCCACTGCACTGATTCGGTAGACTGTAAGGCAGTCAGAGACCCTGGCTCAGCCGGGGATGGCAAAGGTACCATTAGCCAGGGTTGTCTCTCAGTATGCTAGTCGTGATCCAGACGCACTCCTATAGTACAGCGTACGATTTATCGATGCTCTTCCGAGCCTCTGAGTTTCCTATGTACAATTTCTCTCCACATATAAACAAAGGAAGAGCAGTGGTAACCTTACAGGCTGTCATTATAATCATCGTTTTCTTACCCTAAATAAGGTCGGCACAACAGTGTAGCAATTTTCTGTTATTTATATTTAATTTTCATCGAATACAATTTTATATGAAATCTGTAATCTATCCTTATGAAAGTTACGCATATTTTCATTTTGATAATACTAGCGTTTTACCATGCCTTGGCTCATGTGAATGTAGATTTGACCTATCCCTAGGGAACAGTGACAGTTTTTGGATAAAAGGTACCATATATTCTTTTCTGTACCCCTGCCAATGTCTATAGAATTTCATAAGGATGGGTTGAGTAGTTAAGGCGTGAAAGCGTAACAAACTCACTTTCAAATTAATAATGTTAGTTTATAATTAGAAAATATTCAAAATTATAAAAAGGTAAAAATGCTAAAAAATAATCCATAAAGTGACTCTGATATTTGTTTGGGCTTATCTCTGAAATAACTGAATTTATTTTACAAAACTTTTAATAAAGGATAGAGTATTATTCAGCGCATACTATGATTTAGATATCATTATGCCTTTTTATGAAAACTAAGCAGTAAGTATTATAAATTTTGGCAGGGCTTTAAAATCAGTTGTAAGAGTTAAGTAGTAATTGCTAAATAACAATTAGAAAATAAAAGATTATCCCCAATAGTATATTTACAAGAAAGAAAACTAGAACATCAACTGTTTCCTTGTGGATGACTTGATTTATGTGAATATTTTGTGCATACAATGCAGTTTCGTAGCAGTTCTACGATGTAGCACGTAGATGCATGCTACGTTGCATGTGTGCACTGCGTAGTACGTAGACTACGAGACGACTACGAATGCATTTCGTAGCGAATTAATTCATACTTTCACGATCGACCATTCTAAGGGCGCTTGTACACTAATTTAAACTCGGTTCTTAGTCCATTATTATTCGTTTTTAAGCTATATTGCAATAATGTATTAGTTAAATACGTCATTTTATAACCCTCGTCACTTTGATTGCAGATATACGTTAATTGAAGGTGCCTCAAAAAATTCATAGTTTCCGGGATTTTTTTAGAAATTTTGAACCGGAATTTAGAGACAGTTAATTATTAATATTAAAAAGTCGCCTGTCCCAACTTATATTGTTTATTAAAGAAATAAAAAAAAACTATTAAGTAACAATCTGAATGGTTTATCTCATGAATAGCCTAAGCCAATGGAATTTGTTTATTACTTCTTGTAGGAAATTTAGTTGTAATATAGTAAAGAATGATATGTCATTTTGTAACTAACTTGCCATATTGAAAAGTCTCAGTAAATACTTTGATGATTTTATATGAGGTAAACTAAATACAATTTATGATAAAACTATGGCAGAAGTAATATGTTTTTCTTGTGTTAATCTTATTATACTTTATCATTATGGTTTGTATATAATTATATATTAAAGTTATATAAACGTCAGAAAAGACAGTTAATTTCAGAAGCTACCTGTTTATATAAATAATGCTCTATGAACATCTTTTAAGTCCCATTTGCGATTGACAGACATTCATTCAGTAATTTATAAGGAAATCTACTAATAAGATATTGAGAAGAGTAATTTATACGTATACATAAACTGAAGGGTTAGTCCGAACCAATCTCCAAAATGGCTGAACAGTTTCCGACAAGACTTTTACGGCCAGATAGAATAATTTCTAGAGTACTATTTAGACTAGGTAACAATAGATTAAATAATAATAATAATAATAGGAACTTTGTAAAAGAGTTAAAAACTATGATATAATTTCAATAAAAAATACATTTAAACAGATAAAGCACGTGTCTATAAAATAACAAAACGGACTTACTTTCACCGGGTAGCATAAGTATAAAAACAATGCGTGTATACTACTACAGTTATATTACTAGACCCAGGCATACATATACATACTTACAGACAAACAAATGCATACCAACCTTACGTTTAACGCGTAACAATTTTTTTCCTACCCTGGCATAAGAAGCTTTACTTCAATAAATCTAAAAAAATAATTCTGTATTACTTTATAGTTTACTAGCCGACCCGTGCCCACTTCGTTGGGCGGTAATAGGCATTATCAAGCTACAGCTTTTCTCTAGAAATCAATCGTATATATATTATAATTAAGGCAGCGTTCGTAAGAAACATTTTCGTTCGAACATTTTTCTCCGACTCCCCAGATATTACCCCCTACAACCTCACAAACTTTACCTCTTTATAATATTAGTATAGATTATTATAGAACAATTATAGATAATATAATTAGTTAATAGCTTCTGCCCGCGACTTCGCACGCGTGGAATAGTTATTTTGGGCTAAGACGCAGCGGAAGCTCTCAAAAGGAAAAAATGCCCCGATTTTAAAACATTTTTCATTGTTGCTCCGCTCTTATTGCCCTTAGCGTGATGATATATCACTTATGACACTCACAAATAACGTGGCATTCTATTGGTACAAGAATATTCAAAATCGGTTTGGTAGTTCCTGAGATTACCCCCTACAACGTCACAAACTCATAAACTTTACTTCTTTATAATATTAGTATACAGATTATAACCCCTGCCCGCGATTTCTTCCGCGTAGTAATAGTTACTACTCTGGGCTAACGCTGACACACAGCAGAAGCTCTCAAAAAGAAAAAAAACATCTCGATTTTGAAACATTTTTCATCTGTGCTCCGCTCCTATTGGCCTTAGCGTGATGATATATAACTTATAACCATTCTCGATGAATGAGCTATATAACACTGAAAGAATTATTCAAATCGGATCAGTAGTTCTTGAGATTACCCCTTACAACGCTACAACGTCACAAACTCACAAACTTTACCTCTTTATAATATTATATTAGTAATATATTAGTATATAGATTATAGCCCCTGCTCGCGATTTCGTCTACGTAGTAATAGTTACTACTCTGGGCTAACGCTGACACACAGCAGAAGCTCTCAAAAAGAAAAAAACATCTCGATTTTGAAACATTTTTCATCCGTGCTCCGCTCCTATTGGCCTTAGCGTGATGATATATAGCCTATAACCATTCTCGATGAATGAGCTATATAACACTGAAAGAATTATTCAAATCGGACCAGTAGTTCCTGAGATTACCCCTTACAACACCACAACGTCACAAACTCACAAACCCACAAACCCACAAACTCACAAACTTTACCTCTTTATAATATTAGTATAGATAATATGGACGTTGCATACAGTAATTCTCTTTTGTCGGCAGTATAATGACCTTGTCTTTTAAATTATCTAACAAAAGCCGCTGAAATACACTGTAGACGTATGAGAGACATCTTGAAATGCTCCTTTCAAGAGCGAAACCTTGAGTTTGACCTTTAAATATTCATGTAAATAAACCGAATTCACCTCACATTTCGTGATTTTATTTTTTATACGTATCTTCTACATTTTAATTGTAACAAGCTATATTTAATTTATCGTTTTGTGTGTGAAAATATCTTTTGTTTAATTTTTTTTTTCTCGTCGATCGGTTTAGTTTATAATATGGAGTGAAACTCGTGTAATCGATTATGGTTATTACACGGTTATCTGCGACATATTTTAATTAATTATATATTTTTTTGTATTTGACAGTTATACACCAACAGTGTCAACCGCCGTCAGGTTCAACCGTCAACCAAGGACGCGTTTTTAATTCTTTTTTTTTTATATATCATAAGAGACAAACGAACAGGTGGGTCACCTGATGTTAAGTGATCACCACCGTCCATAGACACTTGCAACACCAGAAGAGTCGCAAGTGCGTTGCCGCCATGTGTTTGGGCGAGCGGGAGGGAAGGTGGGTTATCCGGCGGTCTCACTGACCGAACGAAACGCAAGAGATAGGGTGTTTTTGTGGGTCGGGTGGTACTACCCCGAGCGAGCCGAGTTCATGCTGAAACCAGAAACCCAAGTAATAGCTTCAGCGTGGCTCTACCACCTCGAAAACCATGTAGGTTCAGTCACTAATTATTTCGCTCTATCTAAGACTAATTTTACATTTAATTTTTTCAGTTTCACCTCGCGCTAATATAATTAGACATTTTTGTTGCAGTGAGAAGTGATAGAGTCCACTATAATATTTATTAATGGATTTCCGCAAAGTAACGCCTTCTTCAATCAAATATTATAAAAGTTATATTTTATACCTCAAGTATCATAATGATTCGCCGTAATCTGGTATTAAATAATCTTCTTCTGCAATCTTCTAATGAAAAAGAAGTTCCTCTGAGGCACAATGACATAAAAAACGACTACGTACATACACGTAACGACTATGTACATTCGATGGTGAATATTATGTAGATGGTTCTATGTTACTTGCTTTTTAGAGTCGATTGACCCTTTACCGTTTTTTAATATCCTACGAGGCGGGTGGGAATCAGCCGATATAAAATGAAATGCTAATATATAACCAGTTGGCATAAGATTAATAGTTCGTCGGTATGTAAGCTAGATTAAGATTAGTATATAAGTTAGAGTAAGAGTAGTATGTAAGTTTGTCCTTTGTGAACATTTTCTTTGTAACCGTGAATATTTAACATTTAATATTTTACAGTATATTTAAGATAGTCAGTATCAAATTGCTGACTGTACGAACTTATGTAACTAGTGTGTAAGCATTAGTAAAAAAAATGAGTAAAGTGACGATACGATTTCATATCTATTATTTTATTATCTCGACAAGTCACAACTCAATTAGTGTCATTCATCTTTATGACACAATCTCACTGACGTGTATTTTTCTACAGTAAATATATCTTCTGTTGTAGTCATCATAGATCATATTAGTCCTTACATTTAAAAATAAGTGAAATCTATATTTAATCGTTCCTATAAAATGTTTATTTTTTTAAGATTTCCAGTATTTTTACAGATAACGAAGTTCAAATTGTAGTGTTCATAAGGTTTTTATTTATGATCTTCAGATTTTTTTTTAACTTTATTTTTGTCAATCAATCTTTTAGATTATTACTGCCATTGTCAAGTAGTTAATAGTATTACAAATTCTTCTTCCATTCCATTTTTGGCAACCAGTCTTCTAGTAGACTATTACTGCCATTGTCAAGTGAGTATCGATATTACAAGTTTCTTGATATAATTTTAATAAACTAACAAGATGGTGGCCATCTTGTTAGAACTTTCCATGGAGTTTTTGTGGCATCTCAGAATTCATGGTCCATGGTATTATTTTCCATTCACTTCACTTATGCACAATAAACAAACTATATTACATAAAACACCACCAATTTTACACAATATAGAGGCAAGTAACACAAGATTATAAATAAAAAATAAAATCCACTACATGACATCCCGCCAAAAACTCATCTTCAGATTTACGTATACAAAATTAGAAGATCTCGAACAACGACGTAAAATATTAGGAATGGCTAAACGGCTAACATGCAGAGATAAAGTTTAGTCATTAGAAAAATTTCAGCCACATGGAGTAGTAAAGCCCACGATCTCTCTGTCCAATAGGCTCATTATAATTGTGCCAGGAGTTTTCTTAATTCAAGTAATAATACTGATTTGTTTAAACAAATCAAAACTGGCTCATAGAATTTCTTACAATAATGAATTATAATAAAATATACTGTGTGAATATACAATCGAAACGCTATAATTATCTATTGCGCTACCGTGTCGGTTATGCGCAGGCGCAGCGTGCGTGACATAAGATCAGCGTGAGACGGTCCCGGGTAACGAACCCGCTACCTCGCTGGTTTATTTTCATTCTATGTTTTGGCGAGTGAGTTGAGCGCACTTTGACTACGAGCTTGTAAATTTAGAATATGACATAAAATAATTTGGTTTTTTCCTTTTTTTTTTTACTACAGAATTACGAATTTAACAAGTTTTTGACTTCATGATATACAAATGCTTGCATCACAAATGTTCCTATGTTTATTTACAGAAATATTATTGTTTTTTTTTCATTTTCTGTATCTTAAATTATATTTTCCATTATACTCGTCAGTTTTCTATGGTAATGTTGTCGAGTAAACATATTTTGTAATTTCATAATATATTTATTATATCTTGCAAAACATAAATCTACCATAGAACCCCGTAGGCAGACGCTACTATACCTAGGCTATAGTAATAATGATTTGAGTATAAAAATGATCGATTTAGTACCGGAAAGTTGGAAATCTATGATTATATGTTTCTAAACGAGAGATCCAAAAATATAAGTATATATAAAATGATTAGTCAGAAAATAAAAATCTAGCTCTAGACAATAGAGCCACGTAGCGGATCTAGCTAAAAATCATCCTGGTAACCCCCCAAAGACAATTAAATACCATGAAAAGCACACCTGAATTTTACATACAAAGACTGCCTGAATGCGTAAAAATATACTCGAATTGTGAATTTGATTAGTTCTGGTTTGTTTCTTCTATATTATTGTTTTTTAAGTTTTATTAATTTATTATTTTCCAGCGTGCAGTTATGAAGTAAATGCCTATTCACAGATCAAATTGTTTAGACTCATATTTGTCAGATGATTATAGATAATCATAACAACAATATATAACAAACAACAATAATCATAACATAATAACAATCATAATAACAAAACAAAACGGTTCTGAAAGCAGGAGGGACTTTTGTATTATGTACCCCTATGGGTACGAGCAAATGGGCTGAAATCTTGAATAGATGACACGTTAAAATAACACATTACATACGTAGTAATTTCGAATTTACGGGTAATTTCATTGCATTTGGAAAACATTGACATAGGATGTGTAAATAATAAATTACCACATCCATTATTTCGATAATTAATGAATTTATTGCTAAAATAGTAAACGATACACGCATTGTATACCATTAGTCTATTGAACCACAGTGTAAAGTTTTTCTTAACAGACTTTTGGAGTGCGTATGGATATATTAAATAGGGCTACCACGTGTCGCTTATTAAATTTGTAAAGATTTCTGTTACTGAATTGGAAGATTTTACTCCTTAATAATGACACAACTGAGGTGCTTGTTACATTGCTGATAATTCACCGTTGCTTAGGGTTGTCGTCGCGTACCCCTAGCTTAATATACTATGATGATATTTTGCTGCGGGGGACAGCAGCTGAGGTAGACACCATTTTATTACTATAAAAACGGGCTGTTCGAGTATTTTATAACATAGAGGATAGAGATATAACATATATAAAACAGAGGCCCCGCGAATCTTTAAAAGTTAAGTTTCAGTGATTCGGTATTTTAATTCTGCCCTTGAACTCCTCCTAAACGACTGGACCGATTTTGATGAATTTTTTTTTGTGTGTTCGTGGAGATTCGAGAATGGTTTACATTCTTGACAATTGGACCCGGCAGGTGGCACTGCGATCGACTTTTAGGATTTTTTTTGTTTTCAAGGCAGGACAACGTCCGCCCGGTCCGCTAGTGTAATATATATCTACAAAAACTTAGATAAGTTGGACTTAGTAACAAACCGACATAATTTAAATAGTAGAAGCAATGACAAATTGATCATTCCATAATTTAGACTCGCTAAGACCAGTAACAGTTTTTTTTTAGATAATAGTGTTATGATTTCTAACAAAGTCCCTAAGAACATTACCGATTTGCCGGATAGTAAGTTCAAGTGACATGTCAAGCGGGCCTTAAATCTCTATAGCCTAATTGAGTGGATGAATATGTGAACGACTGTGACGTCTGGAAATTACCCCCATTTCTGTGCATCCGTCAAGAATGAATGTAACCATCTATGTTTGTAAAAATATGACCGACGAAAGGATAAACCGGATCGACTTTTTTGCCGGTTCTTCTCGAAGACTGGGTTGTTATCCGAATCGGTGCTAGTTTTGACATTTGATTTTGTTTATGATAAAATATTTCTGAGGTTTGATAACTTACCAACCGAGTAAATATGACGAAAGAGGTTAAAACAAGAATTTAAATGTATATAATATTAGTCAAAAGTTATTTTAATATAATATTTCGTAAAAAAAACATATCAGTTTCATGTTTCAGACACGGCAGCCCTAACAATAAAACACATTTGCCATGTGGTTTGTCCTAGCTTCCGAGCGATGCTCATTGCCAATAGATACGTTATAGTCACAAATTTGACGGTTGACTGACCGCATAATTATTTTAATTTACATTTTAATTTACGCCGGTAGGCCATTATCTGAATTTTTATAAATGCAAACAGCTATCTAGCGATGACATCGCCTGCGTTGTGTATTATCTCATTAATATGTCATATTTTATGTACTGGTTAAAAAATATAAGCACCACGCTGCTTGCACCATTTTTTCATGGCAAGAAAACATACCCCTTTTCATAGTCGTAGTTTCTTAACATTTTAATAGCTTTATATAACTAGCTGTGCCCGCGATCCCGTCCGTGTGGAAACTAATGTAAAAAACAGTGATAAATAAAGTCATCTGAATGCATTAAGTCCATTTACTTATTTACTTTTCTCTCGTACTTAAGTCGCGTCGTCATTAAAATTACAATAACTTTTGATAGAGTGGACCGATTTTGATGGAACAAAGACTAAGTTATTCTAGAAGACATGCTTTACACTTTTTTGATGTGGTTTTATTGTGAACTCAATACTTTAGCAGTGATGCGTGTTCATACAAACAGACAGACAGACAGACAGATAGACAGACAGACATTTCTAAATATGATTAAAATGTATTTTATTACTTATTCCTAGACACCAACCAGCAATAATTTTTTTCACGAAAATCGAAAAAGTACAGACACGTTAGATTTATATTCTTATTATATGTATAGCTGTATAGGTGAAGCGCTTGTGATATTTTTTTTATAAGGACCGAATATATGAGAAGTGAAATTAAAATAAATGTTCAAAATCTATCTAGTAGTTTACGAGTGATGCGCAAACAACGGTAGACATCGATCATTTCATTTACATACTCGTAGAAATTAATCATTGGCAAATAAAATAGTATATGGAAAAATATTTAAGTGTTTCGTGATACGTGTGATAATATACGTATTACGTGATTATTAAAAATGACAGTCGATTCGCCTGGTAGTGCGACTCAACAATTGTATCATATTATAGTATGTAATGCATATTAAAAATGTATTGTAGTAGTATGTAATCGTGTAACAAGAGCATGCTTAAACGTGTAGCGTTCTGGGATGCGGCGGTGTGTGGCAGGAACGACGGGTACCGAAATCCGTCTGAATTGGGTCACAATAACTTTTCCCACCACCTTGTACCCAGCTACCAATAGCTGCTTGTGTCTCGACGCAACAGCAGTGGTTTGCGATTAATTATAAATCTCTCGATAGATATATAGTAGTCGGGTTTTTGTTCTAAGCACGTATAGTTAGTAGCTCCCACTCTCAAATTGATAATCTGACAATGAATGTGTCCCGAGGGCTGCACTTGAGGGTTACTCCCTCTAAGTTTAGTGTGTTTAACATATTGGGTGTTTAAAATATTGGACTACGTCGTTATTTAACGTTAGGTGAGTTTGTGGTCTCCTATAAAGTAGTGTGAAGTACCAGTTCCACAGTGAGTTGTTTGTCCTACCGGCGTTTTAAAACTTTGCGTTTTATTAATAAAGAAGAAGATATCTACTCCAAGATCACGAGTTTCTAATGTTATTAATCAAGTATTTATTTATGTAACTCGCTATAACATTCGACGTGGCTCGCGAACGGCACACCGCGCTGGTGAATCAATCACTTTCTCAAAACATACCCTTGGATATAATGTATTATGTAGGTATTTCTCAGTACTCCGAACTATATCGAGTGGTAACGTAAATAGGTTCGCCTTCCAAACAATTGCATAGTGATTTTAAACAGACCCGGTACGCTGAATCATAACCATCTGTTCCGATGTGTTTCTTTGCAATCTCAAAGACTGCGGTCATACGGCCTTGTGTGACTGTATTTATGGAACTTTATTTTATATTATTTTCCGCTTATATAATATAATCATATAAATATGTATAATACAGTTCAACATCATTCGACATGTTGGCATAAAAGTTGATACACCTAAGTATCTTTGTGTGGTATTTATGCTATCCTCTGCATTATAACTCGTAACTAGATGGTGTTAGGTTTTTGTTAATTCCTATTTTATATTGTAACTAGCTGAATCCCGCGACTTCGTATAATCAATCTGAATTGTTTTGTTATATCTCAACGGGATTAGGCAGCGTTTTTGACGAATGCTCCCAGTCGCCTTGACTTTTTCCGACACTTTCGACATTTATCGTTATATTTCAAACAAGTTACAAATTGATTACCTGAACCTCGCTTGTTAAATCCTCTATCTATTAATGAACCACGTGAAAATCTGTTCTTGTTTTTGAGTTTATCGCGAACAGACAGACAGAAAGATGCGGCGGAAAACTTTGTTTTTTAATATGTAGTGATTTAACCTGGACGAAATTACGCTCGACTGATAATAATAGTAAACAATATTATAAATTCAAAAGTAAATTTGTTTGTTTATAACCTTCATAACTTGATTACTTTACAGATTGTCATAAAAAGACATGGAGAAGTCTTTCATCCAGAAAAAAAGTACTGTGCCCAAGGGATAGGTAAAATTTACATTAATGCGAGCGAATCCACGGCCAAAAGCTAGTATTATTATAAAAATGAAAGCATCCTTTCCCTCCAGCGATTAAGTTTTTGAACCAATTCGTAATGAAATTTATTCAACAGGTAGCATGGGAATAACCAAGGACGTGTATTAATTTATATTCGTAAAGGACCATATCCATTTACCCGTTCTATTCCGTGCAGTATATTCGATATATTAACACTTAAAGAGTTTTATTATATTTACAGTATTGTTACGGTTTGTACAAAAAAATGTAATGCCTTCAATGACTATAAATAGAATACAAAAATCTAGAATTCTTTACAAATATCGCGAATATATTCATAGTAACAGATAAGGCACCGTTTCGAGGAAACGATGCACGGAACATATTATAAACAAAAAAACAAATTTAAAAAATAGCATGTCTTAAAATTTACCCCTTCATTGAGATATTATCGGTGTCGTAAAAATTTTTTTTTACACGCTGTAAATATCAAACCCACGTTTTTACAGTATACATAAGCGAGTGACAATGCTACCCTGATGAGTGAGTGAAATACACATGTGTATCTCAACAACTCGTCTATGTATTCCGTATCGGGCAATCCTAAATTAAGGAAAAAAAATAAACCCTTCCACTTTGTATGTGTAAGCGTGTATGTATAAAAAGCGAAAAGGTTCTATTTTTTTTCCTTATAGAACTGATATAGTTCAGTAAAATTGCCCAATATATGTACGAATTGTTGAGGGGCACATACTTAATACACATGTGTATTTCTCTAACTCATATATGTATGAATATGTGTCTTAGCTTAGGCTAGCTCAGTTAATGCTCGCTAAGGAGGGGGCGGAGAGAGAGAGGGAACAGACCACTCTACTCCCCTCCCGCAGTCGACGAACCACACGGCGGCGTCGGGTCGGTGACGACCTCCGGCCGCCGTAGTGAGGGCCTGCTGCGGGCGATGGACACGGGCATGTTTGTTGCCCTGGCAACTCTAACACAGGCCCACGTGGTTAAGGCGCATTAGTGTTCAGTGCGCCTCCCATCAGTTCGTCAGAGAGGGTGAAGGTCTTCCCTTTCCAGACTACCAGTCGGGGCCCTGATGAGGGGTCAACACCTGCCGGGTCGGGTAGAAGTACTGCAGAGGCTTTTCCTGCCCACCCGGCTAAATGGTGCAAGAAGAACACCGAGGGGGTTTAGTCAGTAGAAATCTGGCATTCTCACCTTTGCTGCCCGGCGAGGTGCAGATATCCAAGAGGATTCCCCCGCGAAAAAAAAAAAAGGTTAGCTCAGTTAAGTCGCGATTTTGTCTATCCTAGGCAACAACCTAAGCCATTAATTGTCAAAAAAAACTCAGCGAGTGCCTTAAATGCTCGCCTTAAAGTCCGGTGAAGCTGTTAAGACCTTGCTAAGCCAATAGCGTAGACAGTTCGAGAAAAAAAACCCTGATTGCAGTTCTATCTTGAACATCAAAACGAATACAAGAAAAGGTAACCGGATTTAATGAACATGAGGATTGTGTTTGCGACCAAGAACTTTTGCAATAGTGAGCTAATTCGATACTTGTCGTTCTTTGAGTACGAATCAATAACTTTACAGCAATTGACATTTCATTATCTACACGTGTATATATTTAAGTTCATCTAGATATATTGTTCTCTTAAGGAATCGAATAATATTTAGCGTTTTGTAGCCTCGAGGGTTCGTGTTGGGTGTGGAGCGAAATGAAATATAGAAGGCGTTCTGCTGACTGTCCTTTATACGAATATCTTGATACATATCATATCACACTGTTACACAAATATAATATTCTTATATCTTATATCGTCTTACATTATGTTCCTACGCGTCCCGGGTGATAGTGACACATGTCTGGGTAGCGCGTTGTTTTTTTTTTACATATTTAGGCACCCGGTTACAAGTCCTTTGGTGCCTTATTTGTATGTTGCCTTATGTGCTAATAATAGGTCTTTACCTATGAAATTGCCGTTCTGCAGTACTGGCCATTTCAAATCAAAAAATTTTTTTTTTTAATATTTTTTAATTTTTTTTTTAATTTTTTTTTTTTTTAAATTTTTTTTTTTTTTTTTTTTTTTTTTTTTTTTTTTTTCTCTTTTTTTTTTTTTTTTTTTTTTTTATTTTTAAATATTTTATTTTTTTTTTATTATTAGTCCTTCTGGCACAACGGGGAACAAGCGGCACCCACCATCAACCTTTTACGACTAACCTCAAATCAACCCACCCCCTTTTTTGTTTTCCTCCCTTCCTTCTGGAATTTCAACCTAAAAATAACCCCCGGTCTCCAAGACTTTGGTCACAATACAATTAAAGGCATTTTGAAGTTATGATACATAATCTACAGCTGAATTAGCAGCAGCTTTCGACGTTAGCGTCAAAAAAATATTGGTCCATTTGCGTCAAATTGGCAAGGTAAAAAAGCTTGACAAATGGGTGCCCCACGAACTCAATGATCGCCAGCGCGAAGTACGCGTCGAGACGTGCCTTGCACTGCTCAACAGACACACAAATGAAGGAATTTTGAACCGCATTGTTACCTGCGATGAAAAATGGATTCTGTTTGATAACCGCAAGCGCTCAGCAAGTTGGTTGGATCCTGGTTCAGCACCTAAACAATGCCCTAAACGAAAACTTACCCCTAGAAAAGTGATAGTCACTGTTTGGTGGTCTAGCGCCCGTGTGATTTATCACAGCTTCTTACCAAACGGGGTGAGCATTACTGCAGATGTGTACTGTGAAGAACTAAACACAATGATGGAGAAGCTGGCACATCTCCAACTAGCATTGGTCAATCGCTCGTCTCCGCTGCTCCTGCACGACAACGCGCGACCTCATACTGCACAGCAGACGGTCTCCAAGTTGCAAGAACTGGGGTTGGAAGTTCTCCGTCATCCGCCCTACTCACCAGACCTTGAGCGTACAGACTACTACTTTTCCAGAATTGGGATAACTCCTTGGCGGGAAAAAAAATCAATACCCGAGAGGTAGTACAAAATGCCTTTGAAGAATTGGTTGCCTCCCGTCCAGCTGAATTCTTTAAGAAGGGTATCAATAAACTGCCACTGCGTTGGCAAAGATGCATTGATTGCATGGGTGATGACTTCGATTAATACAAATAAAAAGTACATGAAAAAAAATCGTTTAAATTTTTTCATACAAAACGGGAATTTCATAGGTAAAGACCTAATATTTATAACTAATGATATTAATTTAAGAAAGGGCAGAACGCCACAAATAATTTTCTATCTTAAAGTACATAACGTATTGGTTATAGTATATGTGAACAAATTACTCACTGCAATATTCAATTAAACTAAAAACTTTAAATTTAAATTCGTTTTTAGGAAAATATGTATGTTAATATCAATAATATTCAAGTCATTAACGAATATTTGTTATAAAAAACCACACACAAACCGAAAACATTATAACATGCGAACCACGTGTATCGTATATTGGGGTCAATGTACTAGTAATTATCAATATAATTGTTTTACTGTGCAAAATGTTTGTAATTTAAACACATTATTAATCGGTGTAATGACGATTTAGCTGAATATTCGAGCGACTTATAAAATCACCAATATATTTTGATCTCTTAAGTTACATGAACTCTGGCAGTATTCTGTAAAGTTTTATCGTATTGAGAGTTCTTTTTATATTATTTGCTCATATCATAAGTTGCTTCAACGCACTGTGTTGCTAGGAGCACTTCACGCATAATTGGTTCCGGGCTATATTATTACGTCATCGAGCTGCCATCGGAGCTTGGAATGTCGCAGTCCGTTTCGTAGAAGGACGCAATGTACTCTTTTGTCCGTGGTCCACAACGTGAGTTTTGTGTTCGAAATAGATTTTAGTTCATTAGTTCAAGGTTATAATTTTTTATGATTGGTTTCCTTATGTAATATTGTTTAATTGGGCCGCTATCGGCTTCAATGAGCCTATTATTTTTTTTAAATAGCCGCTAGTTAAATAACAAATAATTTATTATGACGGAATGTCAATTCCATGTCATCAAGTTCGAACCCAGGCATAGGCCAACGAATTTTTCAGAATTCGCGTACATTTACTAATTGTTAACAATATCGACGTACGGTGAAGGAAAACATCATGTGGAAATCAAAAATCTGAGAAATATTCTTGTGGTACTTATATATCTAAGGGAAAATACAGAACTCTGGATTTCTCGGAGTTTGAAATCGCCAATACGTCGTGGGCTACAGTGTTGATTATGCCCATACCGTTTTTAGAGAAGAGACCAATACTACTAAAGTGGATCTCTTAAAGATTGATGTGATAACGGATAATATGTATTAGTTGTTATTTCAATTTTTCCGGTCTCTACGTTCCTAAGGACTTAACCAATTTTGACGAAACTTTCATTGGCAGATAGATAATCTTTCAAAGAATAACCTTGGATATACATATTAACGATTTTTTTATAAGAGTTACGCAATAATGATAAAATATTTTAAAAAAAGTAACCCATCTTTAATATAGATCTTAGGTGTACTTTTCATAGACTATAATATTCACGCGAACGAAGTCCTAGGTACCATCTTGTTGAAAATAAAAACAGTCCTCTGTTGCGCTAATAAAGTTATAAATACACTGGGCTTGTAACAAAACAAGTTACCCATCGGTGCACATAAACAGATAATATAGATAACAACTGAATAATCCTCGAAATGAAATTTATTCTCTCTGATCCTACTGAATACTAGAGACATACATAGCATCGTAAGCATATGCTACGACAATTGGTAAACAAATTTTTATACTATATGTAAATCGTGTATAAAAGTCATCAGGTTTATCTTTAAGGTTGAGGTTAATTGTATGAGGTCATAAAAAACGCGGATAAAATTGTCGCAGCCCATCCACTGTAGGTAGACGATGGCAACACAACCATATTTACACATATACGCAGAGGAGACTAGATACAAAAGTAACACTTCGTACTTTTACATTGAATTCTGGTTAGCTATCATATTTCTGATTTTTGTAGGTGGTAGAGCCACGCTGAAGCTATTACTGGTTTCAGCATGAATCGGTTGGCTCGCCCGGGGTAGTACTACCCGACCCACAGAAAACCGATGGGAAGTAACAGTGCTTGCATTGTTGTGTTTCGTTCGGTTAGTGAGAGCGCCGGACGATCACCTCCCATCCCCTCTTCCCTCCCCTCCTCCTCTCTCCCTCCTTCCCCCTTCCCTGCAAACGCAGTCTGGCAACGCACTCGCAACTCCCCTGGTGTTACTAGTGTCTATAGACGGCGGTGATCACTTAACATCAGGTGACCAGCGTGTTCGTTTGCCTCCTATGATATTAAATATATATATTATATATATATATATATTAGGCTGGTCGTAAAAATATTTTTCCGCCCCCAAAAGCCCTTATGATTTTTTTTTTTTTAATTCAAAAGAACACGTGCCTCAGACATCTAAGAATTTTTGGTAAACATTTTTTTTGGGATTTTCAGGAAAAACAATTTATTCGAAAATAAAAAAAAAGAACCAAACAAAAAAAAACAATTTACAAATAACAAAAACAAAAATCAAATTCAAAATTTTCCCAGTATTTGGTAATTACAAGCGCCAGCGAATCGCATCTATATTTTTTAAATCTTTTTATAAAAAATTCATACGTACTGCTCACAGAAGATAAAAAGCCCAAAAAAAGGAGCATTGTTAACTATTTTCAAATCTAAAAAATATTTATTTCAAATTTAATAAGTACTTTCAGTGAAAAAATGATTAACCCAAAAATTAACTTAGATCGTCTAGAGGCACGTGTCTTTTGAATTAAAAAAAAAAAAAAAATTCCAGTGTTTTTAATCATTTTCTCATTTATTTTTCCCACTAATATATATATATAGTCCTATGCAAATTTCGTTTATGCTTTGTTAATTTGTACTTAAGTTTACCTGATTATTTACTGTTTTTTATGAATTACAAAGACTTGAATGTATATCCTCCCCGAGAGCAGGGCGAAAGTAACAATAAGTGGGTCGAAAGTAAAATGAACAAAAATGTACGTGATAAATATATTATTCCAAATAAATATCTGATTTTAAACATTTAAATAATATTTTTTTGTAAATAATAAACAAGACTATTGATTTCACCCCAGGAACCAATCTTACATTTTAGTAACAATAAAATCAATTTTTATAAGATGCATTCATTTATTCAGAGCCGCAATTATGGCACACAAAGAAGTGTCATCATTAATGCAAGCAACATATGACAATCGATACATTGTACATACTCCTTGCTTGACCGATTATTGCTAAGAAGATTTTAATAAACTAGACAAAAGTAACCATCAAGTCAAAAGAATTCTTATTTTCATGATTTCTATATATTCTTTAGTTGCTTTTTTCATCTTCTTTGCAAGCCGTCATGCCATGGCATACGGAAAACCCTTTCCTTATGTGGAGATCAATTTAACGCTGTCTTTTTCGGCATCAGGTTGCGAAATCATTTTCTTGGTTTTATTTCTTTATTTTTTTTCTTTACTTTATTTAGAAGTTTCATTCAATCTTTTTTTCGGGTATCGACAACCGCCCAATATCGTAGTCTTGGGTTTTTATGACTTTAACATGTTGCTCGTGGTAAAGGTCTGATATCTTCAGATGAGAAATAAATTGGCTGAGAGAAACTAGCTTGTAACCCGTTTCGACGACAAAAGTAATGTTACTTTTGTCTCTACGCTGCTATGTTACTTTTACCTAACTCCGTTTTTATTAATTTATTACTAATCCAACTTAAATATGGAACGTGTTTCACAAACATTTATTAAAATACTGTGTAAACATTTAAATCATGAGGTCCTATGTAGTATGTTGATATCACAATTTGAATATAATTTAAATATTAAATTAATTTTCGTAAGTATAATCACATTGGAGTCCTTTAGTATGACCTTACTGCACAATAGGTATATGGTGACAGTATGTTAGGAGGCTATCTCCTAATAATAGCTTACAAAACTTACAAAGCGTTTGTTACTTTCGACTCTCCGAGCTGTCTCTTATATACCCGGTCTCCCCTATATGGCATTGGATCTATCACTTTAAAAATATGTAAAAGAAGATTCCATAATTTTTATGTTACTGTCTAACGGGATTTTAAGCCGTGAAAAATTAAATTTTGATTAATATCTGCATTTATTAATTGTATATATATAATGGAAGTGCAAAATGTGTCTTACGTCGCATGTCACATAACAGGAAGTGGTATGTAGTGACCTTTGAATTATCAATGTTGGGTTTACCTTGTTTCTAGTTTTTGTTAAATTATTACCTACGGGTTATTGTTAATATGTTGCGGTTTTTCTATTGTTCAATGATCGATCCGGTCGTAATATATAACTATATTTTTGGATTTGCTTGGAGCGGGTTGTTATTTATTATTTTTAAAATTTTCACTTAATTTTAAGTGTTAATATTTGAGCTTAAGTCACGTGTGAAAGCTTATGCTTGCTGTATGTAGCTTCCATAATATTCCGAGAAGCTTTCTAGTGCTTGTCTTCCTATCAAAATTAATGCAATCTTTTAAGAGATTAGCTTGTACGAACAATATATACTGTAATTATATTTTTATCTATATACTAGAAAGAGAAAAAGGAAAGAAGAAAGAGAAAAGATTTTTGAAGTAAAACTTCTTTAGGCGCATTCTTTCACGCTTCTGTACCATTCGGTTTTTAGATATTTTTGGTTTTGTCAATAAATAGTTTATAAAAATATCAACGATAAATTTTTGAAAAAAAAAATTATGAAAAATATCAATTTGAATAATAAAAAAATCATACAATATAATTAATGAAGTATATATGGGCGCGGGACCGTGCTGACATCTGGTTTCAATGTAAGTAACATATTAAATCAAAGCTTCAATATCTGTAGTGCCATCTATCAACTAATTCGGAACTTAAATAACACAGGAAATATTATTATTATAATTTGTTATAAAGTAAATAAAATATAGAAAAGTACTAACAGATTACTATAATAAGTAACGAATTAAATTGAAATAGAAGTTTTGGTTATGTTTACTTCAAAGAAGTTTTACTACAATCACGTGTTGGTGTGACGGTTAGATACACTAATTTTTTTTGTTTGTAATGGATAAATTCATCCTATTTTAAAAATTCTATAGAAGGCTACATTATCAACTAGTAACATGGGCTATATTTTATTTTAAAAATTGACACGAGCGAAGCCGCGAGCAAAGGCGAGTATATACAAGTAGATTGTAAGGTTTTGATATCTATCTTGCACGGAGTAACGGGTTAGGACAACTACTGATAATTCAAAAATAATATGAAGATCTTTTATATAAATATTTTTACTTCCCACTTCTTCTTTCTTGCTTCCATTGCGCGATGGTCAAAGGTAATAGAAATGGGAAGGTAAAAATAAAAAATTAGACAAACAATCGCAGACCAGAGACATGGTCACATGCAATGGTTATGAGATAGTTTAATTATATATAACGCAATGGCAGCGTTTTAGCTATTCAGTAAAAAAAAACATAATTTAGGGTTACCATATTTTCGAAAATTAAATGCTTCGTAAATAATTATTATTTCGAAAAATATACTAAAACGGTATGAATTTATTTGGACTTCCAAACATATTTCTTATTGCCTTATCTTATTATTAGTATCATTACATAGTATAAAACAAAGTCCCCTACCGCGTCTGTCTGTCTGTCTGTTCGCAATAAACTCAAAAACTACTGAACGGCTTTTCTTGCGGTTTTCACCAGTAGATAGAGTGATTCATGAGGAAAGTTTTAGTATATAATTTGTCGAGGATTTTTTTATAGTCAGGACGGGACAACGTCTGCCGGGCCCGCTAGTTTGTATAGAAAATAATGTGAGGTAACCTCTTAAGCCTTCGTAATATCTATTGGAAAGTAGAGAAATATATATAATATATACATATACTAACTGGATCCCGGCCGCATCACTGGGCATTACAATAGTAAAGGATTACAAGAATCCTAAAAATAAGTGGCCTAGAACCATTTAGAAAAAAAATCGCATCGAATGGTCATGATCCTATGTCGTTTCGTTCAGTAGTTTTGTCGTGATTGATTGATTGATTGATTGAATTGATTGAAGAAATATATAGACAGATAATTATACTTGTAATTGATAGTACGATTTATTAAACCAAATTAAGTATTAATAGGTTTTGGGTACAATGACTGAACGAAGATTAAGTTAAACAAAGAAGTAACACGCATGCGCAGCTGTAGTAAATACCTGAACGACGGGCCCCGTGTACAAATCAAAAAGACACAGAATAAAGCCCCCCCTCCTTAGGAACTTGTTAAAAGTTCCCAACTCGGTCTGTGATTAGACGAGGCCTCGTTGTGCGTTGGGTCGTTGCCTCTTTTGTCCTAAGTCGAATCGCTATCTTCAGTTGGAAAGTTTAGTTCAAGATTATGGGAGTGAAAATATATACGTAAGTTTTTCTCCCTGTGTTTATATTCATAAAAGTCAGTCTATAGGAATTGTATTAGGGTTTGTAAAAGTTCAAATATTACCAGAGAGTATGAATACATTTGTAAATCATATTAAACTAGTTTTCGCTCATGGCTTCGCTCAGGAATAGTATTTTTTTTTGATGCAAAAATACCACTTTCTATGTCCATTTCTGTACCCTTAACAACGTATATAGGTACATAAATTAACGATAATCGGTTGAGTATTTAAGGCGTAGAAGCGTAATAAACAAAACCAAATCACAGTCACCTATATAATATTATATATCACGAATTTATGTTCTAGTGGCGACACTTTTGCAGGGTGGTAGGGTTTTACAGACTGACTGGGTCGCAACCACCATGTATATGGAGAAAAAGCCCCTCGTAGTGATTCGTTTCTGCGCTTCGCTTCGCTTCGTTTCGGGATCAGCCTGTGCAAATCCAGCTTTTCGCTGGCCGACATGACAGCGGCGACCGGCGAAGGATAATGTGTCACTCGGTGGTCGCCATTGGTTTTGGATTGTACTGTGCTTACCATCAGGCATAGTGCAGTCATTTTGCCGAGCTACAATAAAAAAACGAAACATTTCTGCTATTAAATCATCATTAATTAATCAAATAAGTAAATTAATTTACCAAACAATGTTTGGTAATTAATGGATTTCATTAATTTATTAGGCAGTATGGAAAACAAATCCAAATATTAAATCAAGAAAAAACTGAGCCGTTATGAAAACAGGTAAGGTAGATGTGAAATATCGAAACTGTTATTAAGACACTTAAATCGATACAATTGAAATAAATAATACATTTTTGACTTATTTAAACTGCTAGGTACATAGTGATCGTCTATTTAAGGTCAAGTAACCAACTAATTTTATAACTGAAAGAGACGTTAATGTTATAGGATAAAATCCACATTTCAATTTTTCTTCAATACATTAATGAGAGTATAGACGGCGCTTAACGCGATTTATTCATTTGCATAAAGATACTAAACACTTCCAGATTACAATATAGTACGTAAATGAACAAATAGATGGCGTTTAAAATGAATTTCAAGGTTACGTGGACACACGTGACAGCTTGTATAATAAATGTTAGTTACTCAACATTGCGTCATTAGATATTTCAAATTAAAATGTTATAAATAATAGATTAATAGAGTAAAGGATTTTCTATAAGATGTTATAATATTTCTACATATTTCAATATAGTGTACTAATGTTATATAGTACATTTTTAATGTTATCTTCTTTAAATGTGGTCTACGTTGATGTTTTTTCATGGAAAAAGTTTTTACGCTATAACTGCTCCACTATAATTTGCGCTACACTATATTTTAGTGTTATTCATTTAAATAAAATGACTTATCCCGGACAAAACTGCGAGCGATTGCTAGTAATATATATTTCAAATATGCCAACCGATGAAACAGTAAATAGTATTTACAGAGGAAAATTATGAACTCATATAACATTTTGTTAAGATCTACCTAACTTCGTTCTCAACGCTAATGTAATTCGTGAAAATATTTATTCACAATGTTTGTACAAAATTTTCCAAGTTCAAGTTATATGGAAATCCTTCATTACACTCGTCGGTAATGAGTCTGTTAATTTAAAACCTTAATAAAGCTCAGTGCGTACACTCAAAATTGTCGGAGGGCTTTCAATTTGCTCTATAATTGGCACCGTTCGGTTGGGCAGATGATGTTTAAGTGCTTTTAATGTTTGCCGTAATATTATGTCGGGGGTATCTGGCTGGTCCCGGTGGAGCGCCGGATTACGCAGCCGGTGGGCTGCAGGCTCCCGACTCACCTTGGAGAGTAATTATAATGATCGGCGCCGGAACCCTAGTCTGGAACGGGACTCCTTCCTGGAGAGGCGTGCCGGGCGGCGGGGTGGCGCAGCGGAGGTACGCCCACGCCTCCACTCTCCCTTTCCGACTTCAGCAGAACCTTATGTCGAATATCCGTCCTCTCGCTCGACCGTCCCGTCTCTACCCCCACGCCCCCACGCACCGTAATAACCCAATTTGTAAGAACCCCCCATTTTCAAGGACGGCCGTCGGTCTTTATGGCGGCGGCGACGGCGGCGTTGATTCCCGACCTTGTTTATTTCAGTTTCTTTTTGTTTAGGAACTGGCTGTGCTTATTTTCGTTACCGACCGGGACTCGCTTGTTTTTCTGGCGATGTAGAGTTTGTTACGGCGATCACAAAGGTCCTGTGATCCTTTGTAAAGGTCCGATACCAATTACATAGTGTTCAAAGGCATCAGCGTTTGTCCCTCGGCTGTGACACGATAAGTAATTGGATATATTCCGAATGACGTTCGGTAGCCCGTGAATTTGTCCATTACGCTAGTTTCAAAAGTTTTAATCTGGAAATCGTTTGAGCTTTTTACAAGAATAACATCATATAGTTGTATGTACGTATTATGCTTGCGTGATAAATGTAGGCTGTAATCGCAAGGCCGATGTAAAAAGGGGCGTTGTTATATGCAGAGGCCTGGGAGCGAGGGTTGCGTCATTTGTTTAAGCGATTCTAAAGTTCAAGGTCGTCTAAGGCACCCTTATCAAAACCCGTCCTTTGGTCCGTCTAGACGATTTCACACCTCCATCTCGCGAAGGGTCCGGTTAGATTACGAGTAGTCTCGTTGTTATTTTTTTATTCATGTGTTTTTAGTTTTTAAAGTGTACTTGATATCACTCGTATTCAGTGAAAAATCAAAAACCTTTATGCGGTATCGCTTTGAGCGCTCTGTTTGCGAATGTTTCATTTCTTTGGCTTTAGTAACAATTATATTCATTGAAATACAATACATAATTTTCAACAATGTATACATGAACTTCGAGCATATAGTCTGAATATAAATACAATATTTTTACTTAATTTTTATTTAAAACTTTAATTATTAAACTTATTATTATTTACACGTATCTAAATAATAACATTTCCGTATAGTATGTATATGTATAGTGTATATATGGACATTGATATTTATTATAAACTGCACTGATGACGCAGTGGCTTAAGCGGTAGCCATACTTCCGTCACCATTGATTTTTCTGAGTCTGGATGTACTTTGTGCCCGTGCATTTGTTGTTGGTAAAATTCCCCGTGTCACAGTTTTTTCACTTTCGGAGTTTTGCCTTTAAAAAACAATATACATACCATAAAAATGTAATAATCTTGTGGGGTTTCTTTATTGGTTTCTCGCGTAAATGTAATTTATGTGATAAATATAGAATAATTAAAAAACGACCACCGCAGTTCGTCTTTTATGTGCTATGGATCAACTAATTAATCAGGGCAGGCACTATTTATACTACCCAAATAAAATGAATAATGAAAAGATAAATCGGGTCACATAATTAATACTTATTTAAAATTGTGTTTGGAGAAGTTATTTTATAGAATAATATACAATGGATACTAAAAAATGTGAATTCTCTACGGCTAAGAATTTCTGGTACTCTAACCTTACCTAAGAAATCTAGGACAAAATGAAAATTATTAATAGAATAGAATACTAAATTTGATAAATATTGAAGCCTAAATAAGTATCAGTTATGTAGCCTTATTTGAATTGTGTTTCATTTTGTCCGGACAGTAAAAAATAGTACCTTGATCAATTACTTAGTATATTCCGCGTCAAACTTTTTAACCGCTCTGAAGCAGACGCGCAGAACACTAATTTAGGTATTAGAGGGACGCAGCTAAGATGACAGGGGAGCAGGCTCGCCCGCGTACGTACTTCGCCTCGATTGCACCCACGTTGTCATATATGTGTCTCGCCATTACTAGTTGTAGTATAGTCACATTCAGAATAACTTAATTGTTGTTAATTACGTGTTAGTTTCGTGGTTTTCTTTTTCTTGTTTATATTTGTTATTATTATTAGCTGTGGACCCGTTTACAAGACGATACAATCGGAATCAAACTTTATTTACACATAAAAAATCTTCTTAGAGTAGCAACGTGGTCGTTATATTGCTACATTCTTATTGCTTAATAATTGAATTAATTGATTAATTCTTAATTGAATCGTAATTCATTAAAACCTAATATATTATACATATAATATCGAGACAACTTAAAGATTAGTAAGTGTAAGTGTTAAATTCCTATAATAATATTTTAAATTTGTTTAGTATTAACATCTTGATTGTACTATGTGCAAGACCGAACTTAAAGTTATATTCAGAGCGGTTAAAAACTATGACGCGGACTATAAATAACACATACATCAACGGATGCTGCAAATGTCACAAAGGTCTCTATTTGACCAGATTGATAATAACTCATTTCACCACGTGACAGTGAATTTGGTTATGTTGGTCCGAATGACTGGTGTCAAAAGTTCCTAAAGAAAAGAAACACGTCACATTCCGCAGAATGTTTGTAGCAGTCATTCTCTATTTAAGTACGACCGTCTCGTAAAAATAATTGTTTATTTATTGGTCCTGAAAGGTGCTCTTTCTTCTCTAATTAGACAGTGAAAAATAGACCAGGAATTAAATATACGATTGCTGGTCCAGTGGTCGCACTTCGACCATAAAAAAGCAAAAAAATCGACTGTGAAACAGAAGAAGGATGTGTTCTTAACCGTTGCCCTATTACCTATTTATATATAGATGTATCTATGCCTATTTACATGATATCTATAGTTAGTTATCTAGAAGGGATGGTTAAATTTAATTCGCGGAATTCTCTGCAGCAGTTCAAGCCGACATTCGGTCTCCTTGGCATCCTTGGGTTAGTTGCTATATTGATTTACTGATATCTATGTTCATCGTCAAGCCTGATGAAGCGGTTAAGGCCCTTCAAACTAACAACGTGAGTCATTTCGAAAAATAATTTATTTTTGAAGTTATACTTCTTTTGGCGCGTTAGGGAAAAATGATGAGAGTAAATTTTTACGATGCGCGCACTCACTATTACGAAAAACCGACACCCTGAAGTGAGCTATAATCAACATTTTGTTCCTTTGTATTTGTTGTTTGTATTTCTATGTATTAAAACTTTCAATGTATTAAATACCTTTGATTTTATTTTTATATGAAATTGTTAGTGTCGTTTTTTCTACAAACGTAGAATAAGGTGAAAGATAAAATTTTTGAAAAGATTTTATCTTGTTACGCAAAAGAAGTATAACTTCTAACGCGTGTACATAAATACACAAACACTTTTTACTAGCTGTTTACTTACAAAGAAAATGAGATGAAATCTTCCATTCACAATATAATGGGAAACTGAACATCAATATTTTGAAAATCTCTCTTTATTTATTCATTCCTTTATATAGAGATTTTTAACTCATTTTTTTTTCTTTTCAGTATCATTCTTAAAATATTTCCTTTCATAAAAACCATGTCCTGACAATTAAAAACACAACAAAAAGAATTGGCAAAATAAGTGCACCTGTTCTAAGCCGATGTGTTGACATATATTCGACAGTTGATTTTTATTTGTACAAATAGATACACATAGATTACATTTTATACTTTATAGGTACCATACCACAATCTCACCTGATGATAAAGAGACGACGTGGTCTAAGTCGCTAAGACATGTCAAACCTAGAGGTGACTGGCTCTCAAATACAGCTGCCGGAACACACCAACATGATGGCCATAGTCAGGTAGATTAGAAAAAACATTTCCTTCATCGGAGGCTTCAACTCAGTTGATAGGTTTCGAACCTACGCCCATCGAAGCTGTGTCCGGACACGATATCAATTAAACCATCATTATCATCACAAAAAAAACTTAGATTTTTTCCATTACCTACATTATTATAAATGCTTGTTTTATGTATACCCCTGAAGTCGTAAGGTTATATGTTTAGTGAATGTATCCATACAATAATGTATTACAGTTTTCCTTTAACTTTTCATAATAGAAAGTTAAAAAAATCTTGACAAAAAACCTGATCGGTTGATTGGTAGTTTAAACGAGCGTTCATCCAGTACAGTTACGTTGTAGCGATGAACCAATGATGGATCAATGAGCACTAACAAAGAACTTGAAAGAAAAAGTGGATAATTTTATAGTAACGTTGTGCGTGGAATTATTCGACTGACGGTTTTCGATTCAAACCGGTAGTAAAACGTGACCGTTTATTTTATAATAGCTCGTAAACTGTTCGTGAATATGAATATATAATATAAATTTATCAACGCTTCACGCACGTGTCTATTGTACGATATATTTGTTACTAACAGTGAGGAGGTTTTATTAGCGTTTACTTTTAAAAAATTCGAATTATCTTCATCGCATTTACTTATGGTAAAAATTATAAAAGAAATGGTTAGGAGGCTGAAAACACATCTGAGCATTCACTGTTCGGCCCGTCACGGAAATAGTCGGGCGGTCAAATCTGAAACGTAAATAATAAACACGTGTGGAGCCGCGGACACAGCTAGCGTTGTTGTAAATTTGAATGACATCACTTATGTTTAAATTGGATCACTATTTATGTTTAGAAATGTTCTATATTCGTGTTTTTTGTGTGGTACTGCATAGTGGTAGGGAATCTGAACATTGCGTCGATCGACATTAACTCGAACTTTTGGAGAACGAAAACAGCTTGGTGGTGGGGTTTTCATACTTTTTTTTTATGTCAGAAGAGGCAAACGAACAGGAACACCTGATGTTAAGTGATCACCACCGTCCATAGACACTAGCAACACCAGGGGAGTCGCAAGTGCGTTGCCAGCATGTGTATGGGGGAGAGGAAGAGGAGGTGGGTTAGCCGGCGCTCTCACTGACCGAACGAAACGCAACAATGCAAGCACAGTTACTTCACGTCGGTGTTCTCTGAGAGGGTGGTACTATCCCGGGCGAGCCGACCCATTCATGCTGAAACTAATATTAACCACAGTGTGGCACTACCACCATACTGTCTAATTACTCTCGAGGTGAAATTTTTTAGCCAGCGGCCTATAATTTTGTCTCGGTAGATGCACTTGAAGATTCCGTTGCTTTAAGGTTTAGCATATTACAATCTTAGGCCACTTCAGATCATGGACTTACAAGATCGTGATTAGAAGCCTCAATCTATAAAGAGTAAAAAATGTATGACTAATTCACATTCTGTTTTGATTTTAATGCATTCCTATATAACACTATGTATCAGTAGAACATACTTAAATTTCGTAACTGTTTCTCGTACTTACAAAACGTTTCCGCTTTGTTGAGAGTAGTTTGCAATTTTTTAAATTTCATTATGCCATTTTTCCGGTCGGTTCAGATCTGAAGAATTGTTAATAGCGTGTCAGTATTGGTTCCGAATATTGTTGAGAATTCTCTTGATACAAATTATGTCGCTTCAGACATGTCCGATACTGTGTTCGATAATTATTGAGAAAATTTATTTATCTTTCTTATTACCTTTAGGTTATAGGTTAGGTTTTAGGTTTTTAATAACTCTATTTTTTCTACTTTTGTATTTATACATTTTTCAATTGATTTTAGGGTGACATATAGGTGAACTAATTTTGAATACTAATCAGAAATAAATGACAATGCAATATTAACTTGACTTTTTCCTGTTCAGTGTAAATTTTGTAATAAATCTTTAAATAAAACTTGTCAAATGTCGTGGTCATAATTCTATCAAGACTTCTTAAATTGTACACATGCGGGATTAAAAGGTAGTAACTGTCAATGTTAATTAAACTTAGTTTTAGATATATTATATTTTACCATAGAAAAAGTAACATTACGGATATGTTAGTGCATTGTTTAGGGCGCACTATGTTTTCTATGTTAATTATGTATATAAAATTTAAACAGCAGTTTCGTGTTATTTGCGGTGCAAATAAATTGTTAGTGACTTTTTAATATTTATTTATGCACCAATTATGTTTTAACATACGGTCCACATTTTTCTGTATATATTTATTGTAGAAAAAAAATCAATCAAAATATACGCCCGAAATGATGACAAAAACTTATCTTTTATATTCTAGTTTCTCCCTAAAAATTCCAGTTATTACAATAGATAACAATAATGTTTGTTTCGGATGGAATTTTACAGTCAGAGAATAACAATACAAAATAATCAAATAATTCTATCATTTATATACAACTCCAACTCATAATTAATATTTAGACGTATTCGTACTTCTTTTAAGCATAGATGATCAAAAATGAAGTATAACGTTTCGCATATAATCACTGAACTGATGTGTAACATACCGCCATTGGTTTTCGTTCCTCTAATTGTAATGAAGTTACATGTATATATATAGATACATATTATAATAGAAATCTTCACCTTAAAAAATGATCCTATAGTTTTCCGTCTTTATCTAAAATTCTGATGATTCTTGATTTTTGTTACAACCACCGAATTAAATTTTCTGATTTAATTCCGAACAGTCGGCTCTCATCTTTCAAAGCGTCTGAAATCTACTTTCAGTGTCAGAACGCATTAGTGATAACGTTGGGAATTTCGCCCACAGACACCGGCTTCCAGTTTGATAAATCGTGCCCTTAAGTTATCATTTGAATTTCGAACAGCTTGGATAGGCAAAAAATTAACGCCCGCCGGCCTAAATAACGGGATCTGGCGCCCTGAAAGGTCAAAGGTTTTCTGTCATTTAGGTAACTTTGCTCCGATTGTAACTAGAGCATTTTGTCAAATACAGCACCATCAGGCTTGGGGCTATTGGGATTTGGGTGGTATTTAGGTGTGGGGGATGGAGGCGGCGGGTTTGTCGCGCCGGGTTTTTCGAGAGTAAAAGAGTGTACAGTATGTAAGCATCGAAGAATTTTGGTGTAAAAATTTTTGGAACAAATTTGCTTAATGAGGCTTGCGGTAGGAATTGGTTAGAAGAAATTTACACGTAATAAAAAAACGTTATGCCTCCACCATGCTATTTTCACTCTCTTTGTCTATCTCTTTATAATGCATACGAATATGTGCATGCGTGTTAGTATCATAATTCGGACAAACAAGCATCGTACGCTGCCGGCTGTATAATTAATGCATGTGTAGGGTGTCTTACAGTATTGTGATAACTCGATGTTGATATTTGATAGTGATAATTGATAGAAAAGTGATATTTTAAAATGATAGACGGATCAGCGAAATGAAACAAACGAATCCGCCGAGTGCTTAATATTCACTGTTTTATTTTCATTAAAAATATATTATAAAATAATCCTGCTTACTACGTAAATAAGTACGATTGCCCGTACAGCATGCCAATTTAATTAAAACTTATTTGTAAATTATTTCTTTTTAGCTTTTTTTTCTTGAAATTGACTACGCTATTGGCCTGGAAAGGCCTAACAGCTTCATCGGAGCATTTTTCTATCCATATTATATATATATTATATTATAAAGAGGTAAAATTTGTGACGTTGTAGGGGGTAATCTCTGAATCTACTAAACCAATTTTGAATATTCTTTCACCAATAGAAAACGATGTTATTTGTGGGTGTCATAGACTATATATTAACCTGAAAAATGAGAAGATTTTTTTGTGGTATTCGGATTTGCAAAGTCGGAAAAAACGGTCAAACGAAAACGTTTCTTACGAACGCTGCCTTAAAGATGAGAGATATATTATTGAGTTCTAGAGAAAAGTTGTAGAGCTTGACAATGCCTACAAAAAAGTAAACGACAGCATATGTCTAACTTTTATATTTAAGTCATAAAAAGTAGTTTTTTATATAAAAAAAATTAAATCGTTAAGTGATGTTTATTGGTCATATTATCAGCAACAATTATAAATTCTTATCAATATGTAATGATATAATAACTGAGCCACAGCAACACGTGTCCGGGTCAGCTAGTAACTTATAATTCGCTCTTTGATGTATATAATGCATATTTTTCTGTAAATATTAAACGAAACTTTTTCATTTGATTACTTGTTTTATATTATTTGTATTAAAAATGATAGATAATAAATATAAATATACGGTGTTACATTCTTAAACAAACGTTGTTGAATATACAAAGCAATTGTGAACGTTTGAGATATATGTATTAAAAATATTTGAATGTGTTTTAAGTGGTTTTTTTTATTCATATAAAATTTCTTATTTTTAATTTTTAACACGTGCTACTATCCATATCATTCCTGTGGTTAAGTTTTCGGTCCTCGGAACGGTCGCATAGAGAGTGAAATGTGCCACCGATAAAGCAAGACGCCAAAAACATGAACTTATTTTTTCTTTACAGGCATTCAGCGACCTTAGTGCTTTGACGGAGGCGCCGTTCGAGCGGAAAAAAATCTCAGTAATTCTTTGCAGTGTCTGAACATATTCAAAAATTGTGAAATATACATAATTTGAGAGTATCGTGCTAGAATTATGTCTGTTGAAGTAAATGATTTATTAAAGAAAGTTTTCACAAATTTCAAGTATACACAATTATTTAAGGTCATGGCCCTTTTTTTTCGAGATAGGTGAAAAATAACTGGAGTATACTAATTTACTCTATCCTGAAAATTGTGAAATATAATTAACTGGAGAGTATCGTGCTACAGATAATATATGACCTGTTGAAGTTAACTATTTATTAAAGAAAATGTTCACAAAATTGAAGTATACTCAATTATTTAAGGTCATGGTCCTATTTACGAGGTAGATGGAAAGAACCGGAGTATACTAACTTACTCTATCCTTGTGAGTTTTGTACATTACATTAACTGATATCTTTATAAATCACAGGCAACTACAAAGTTATTTACTGTTCCTTTGTTAGTTTGTCTTGATTTAAATATAATACACTAGGTGTTACTCGCGGCTTTGATCTATCTGTATCTGTATGTAAGATTTCACGTTGTTCGCTTGAGTAGTTAAGACGTGAATCAAACAAACTTCTATATAACATTAGTAAGTATTCCTTCTTATATCATTTTATTATTTTAATTTCTTGCAGTGTACTATATATACTGTATTATATGTATAGCAGATATTATATATCGATTGCTAGGTAAGTATATCTTTATTTGTATAATATTGTAAAATATACTATAAAAACGACCAACTCTGTCTGTCTGTCCGTCAGTATGTTTATGACTCGAACACTACGGAGACCGATGTACATGGTTCTTCTTTTAAATCATAAATATATTCCCTGGCCGGCTTTTTAACCGACTTCAAAAAAAGGAGGAGGTTATCAATTCGACTGTATTTTTTTTTTTTTATATTTGTTACCTCATAACTTTGGACTGGGTGAACCGATTTTGATTATTCTTTTTTTATTTGAAAGTTGGTACTTCCCGTGTGGTCCCATTTTGTTGGTTGGTACCGACTTCCAATACATCTCTAGGTAGCACAGTTATTCATATGTTTTATTTAATTTGGTTAATTTGATAAACTATTTATTTCCGCTTTTTAGTGCCTTATGGGTTTTTGATTGATATTGAAGTCGGTTAATACTTTTTTTTGAAAATTTACTTTATAATATTTGTTTCCAGACATCGGGATATGAATCAAGTCATGAGGTTAAAAATAAAAGAGGTCGACACAAAATGACTCTTAATATATTGTGGAGTTAATATTTTATATAAACAATTAAATTCTAAAAAAAAAACTGTCCTTCACAGAGTAGAGTAGCGGCTACAGTTAGTATTTAATAAATATAGCGATATTTATCATAATAACCAGCTGATACTCGTAACTTCATTTGCGTCGTTTAATTATTTTCACATATATTTTATGTACAGAGGAAAATAACATAAACATCATACAGCTTGCCCCACTTCTTCACGGCAAGAAAACATGCATCGATGAAAGGGTAGTTAGTGTTAATAAAAATTGTAGTATCTTAAAACATTAATACGTCTATATTAAATGAAGCTATCGTGATAATTATTAGTTTAGTTACGGACCGAATATCCGAGAAGTAGAGGGAAAAAGAACGATTGAAAATTTTGGATTTTTGAAGTTATACTTCTTTAGGCGCGTTATGAAAAAATGATGAGAGTGAAATTTTAAGATGCGCGCGCATCTGTGACACAAAATTAACAGTATGAAGTTAGACGCGTTATGAAAAAATGATGAGAGTGAAATTTGACACCCTGAAGTTAGCTATAGTCAACATTTTGTTTCTTTGTATTTGTTGTTCGTATTTCTTTGTATTAAAACTTTCAATGTATTAAATACCTTTTTTTCTATTGTTAGTGTCGTTTTTTTCTACAAACGTAGATTAAGGCGAAAGATAAAATTTTTGAACAGATTGTTATCTTGTTACGCCAAAGAAGTATAACTTCTAACGCGTGTACATAAGTACACACACACTTTTTTTAATTATCCGGCATTTTGAGTGATATATATATATATACAACGGCAGATCTCTATCATTTTATTTATGATACATTAAAAATAATCCTGTATATTTTTAAAATGAGGCACATCAAAACATAAATAATCGAGAAAAGATCAGACGATATCAGTCTGTCAATAACCCTGTGAGAAATAGAACGTTAGCGATGTCTAGAAAAGGTATTTCCAATAAAAATTCAAGTCTACTCGCAGTATGCAGGGCGGAATAACTTACTGGGGCGGCATAAGCGCTGAAAATCGAGGCCAAAGTCTGGCATCGGATGAAACTGGCTGAAAACACGCATACAAACTCACGCCAGTCCGGCTTTCTTTTTCATTCCCTCCAAGTAGGTATTGTTTTTACGATCGCTATAGTAATAACTAAATCGTTTCAAGTCGCCTGCATTACATTGTTATTTACGTGACGTAGGACGTTTACAACACGTTCTCACATTTAAACTAGTTTTTGAGGTAATACATTTTTTAAATGACAACTTCTTTAGGCGCGTTGAGTGGTATTTTTATTGGCAGGAGATAAACTTATGATTTCGAGTTATGACATGTTAGTAAGCGTGACCGATAGTATTGCGCTTATCGTTTAATTAATTAATAACTGTATAAATTGTATACAATTATCTCTCCGAGTGCCAATAAATGTGATAACCAGACTACTGTCAATAATTTCAATATATAAATTGTGAAATTTGAATATTGTAATTCACAGTATACTTAATTGAATAGTCCAAAAGAGAATACAGATATATCATTGTTTTGAGTTTTCACTTCTGTCGGCAGTCTTTATGACTACCTCGACTTTTTTTAAATGAAATGTACCCTATCTTTTTCTGTACCCCTTATAACGTGTATATATAATTCAAGTGTGCGTAAATTTGTAATTATTTGCTCCCAAACGAGTAGACGGATTTTGATGAAATGTTTTTTGTACTTATGTGGTAATTGTTCTTAGCTATTGTTGGATCCTGTAGGCGGTGCTGTTGTCTACCAAATTCTTTTCGGAGTGAAGTTCCTTAATGCGGCTTGCGGCAGGAGTAGACTGGTAAAAATCGTCACGTAAGGAAAAAGCGTTATGCTATTTCCATGCGGCTTTTTCAATGCAAACAGCATAAAAGTAAAGAATCAAATCAAAAAGTTTAATTTAATATTTTAGGAAATATATTCAATTAGGCACAAACAAAGATAAAGAGAGAGTCAAGATGGAATATACAAATATAAACAATATAATAACAATTTAAATTTCCATATCGAATTCGAATTACGTTCAGAGTTAAAAAAAAACCAGTATAAAACTTCGCGTAAAGAACTTCGTTCCTAACGGGGTATTCTGACCGCACCCATTTTTTTATTTTTTTTTGTATTGCTGCAATAAAAATATATATTCTCAAATAAACAACGTTCGGCGCGATCAGTACTTGGATGGGCGAACGGTTGGGAACAACGCATGTCGTAGGCTTTTTTTTGTATTTTTCTGACTAAAATGTTTCCTTGTAATACAAACGATTCACTTCTATCTTGTGTTTTTACGACACACAGTGTTTTTTATTGTTCTTTTTTTTATATATCTATGATAACATTTCGCTAATCTATCTATCTTAATATATATATTTCTTGTGTGCGTGTGTATGTGACTGAACTCCTCCTAAACGACTGGACCGATTTTGATGAAATTTTTTGTGCGTGTTCGAGTGGATCCGAGAATGGTTTAGATTCACAATTGGAACCGGTAGGTGGCGCTGCGATCGACTTTTAGGATTTTTTTTGTTTTCAAGGCAGGACAACGTCCGCCCGGTCCGCTAGTATACATATAATAATCGATACACATCTGCTTCTCTAACCGCGTCTTTTGTTTTTATTGGCGGTAAAATGTATACAATTTTTTTTTTTAAATAAAAGGTCAATGTAATCCAAAATCTAAGTATTCAAAAATAATCTACAAAGAATTCCGAATCGAATGGTCATAATTTTATGCTGATACGTTCAGAAGTTTTCACGTAATTAAGGCTCAAAAGAACTAAACAGTTCTAACAAGTCCATCCTACAAGTTTCGCAGTTGCTTGATTTATCATTGCTGACTGAGACACCTGATAAAACAAATGAAACAGGTTTACCTGTAACGTGTTCATCACTACATATGATAGTTGAAGCCCGTTCAATTAGAAATACTTATCACTCCGCAATATACAGATTGAGAAAAACATACGGAATATGGAGGAAAAGTACTTTGAACGCCTTCAAATTCTTAAATTCAAATAACATTTAACCTTTTTTTTCATGGGCAATTTTTTCTCACGCACTCCTGGTTCACACCTTTTTTGAAATTACTTTAACTCTAGCGCAGCTTAAATACAATATTAAAGTGAGCAAGACAAGATATTATTGTACTTAACTAGTTACAATTAATTGTTATTTATTTTTAACTAGCGGGCCCGGCGGATTTTGTTCCTCCGCGTAACAAATAAACACTATATTGGTAATGAAGTGAGGATAAAAATATACCCGCGAGAAGGAGTGAATAAAGTCAGTAAATCAGTAAAAAAAAGTAAATTTTATTACACTCTCAGGCGAGCGTTTTTCGATGTTTATATTCTATGTCATGGTAGAACGAGTTTTCATTGATATTATTTACAACTTCGTAGATGTAACCTTTGAAATCAATAAAAGAATTAAAAAAAACCATCGACATGGATGTGACCGGTTTTTTTACCGGTTATTCGAGTTAAACTGCCGGTATTTACCGACAGGTACCTCACTATTTGACCGAATGAATAAAGACGAATCTTCATTTTATTCGGTCGACGGAGACACGAGTTGAAAAAAGGCCCAAATAAAATTCTAACAGAACTCACAATAACCTCGCATTATTCATAATAATTCGAACATATTGTCAAACGATACTCGACTGTCTTACAAGAGAATATAGTCAGAAATCGTATGAATAATAAACTTTTTATAGGGTTTCCTAGAACTTCTGTGAAGGTTTCGTTGGTACCTAAGAGTACAGAGCAAAGATTTCACGTGTATGGGATTGTTGTTCTTTATCATAATCGTGGTATCGAATTTAACACTTTACAATCACTGTATTCATTATTGTATGATTCATGTATTTACTATTTTAAAATATGATACGGCAAACAGTGAACATGGTTATTTTTAACTCAATGTGAAATGATTGTATATTAAAATAAAGAAATATACTTACGATACGATCTATACATGGTAGTAGAGATTTTTCTAAGCTTATATGACTAATTAGCTATCTACTGAGCTCTATAACCAAGCAAATATATGTGTTTTGGTAGCTACACTCAATAGCCAGTCTCCTCCTTTAGGCTTAGCATCTTATCATTTAAACCACATTATAATATAAATATCACATAAAACTGGAGCCCAATGTTTTAACCTGAAAAGTAAATAAAAAATCTTGAATCCAATTTTCTTGAGTTTTAGTTTAACATAAAACCAAAAATAATTTTCTGTTCTGCTGTCGAAATTATAGATATATATCTTTTATTTGTAATTTTTCTATACCGCATTTTTCTCATATATGTAATTTATGTCGCTAATATTTAAATCCTTATTTTATAGTGTATGTATAATAGTAAATAAAGTTGCTATTTTAATGATTAGATACTGGCGTAACAAAGCACCGCACACCGACAATCGACATAATATTTTATGATCAAGCTGTCGAGCTCACAACAATAGTCAATAATAGACCGGCGAGTCATCAACAAAAAACTCTGATACAAGAAGCCTACGTTGGACGCACGAGCAGAATTAAATGCAACGCAAGAAAAATCGACGAGCGACCTTGAAAATTCACTCTTATACTCGCCGTGTATACAGACACGTTAACGCGGAAAAACGCGCTGCCTAGCGTCGCCGGAACGTTGGCAAGCGCGAATTGATAGACTTGCAAGACGGGGCTATTGCCCTCCCCATTCCATTGCAAGGCCACCCAGGGCCGGATTTGACGCCGAGCCGCGTATCCATGGCGATGGCGCGGGCGAGACCGAGCTCGTTGCGATAGTGACGCCCCCCGTGGCGTTCTCCCCCGACCTGCTTATTACAAGCTCTTTTCAATTTACCTCAATGTCGGCTAAATCTTTACCTGAAGGCCGAATATTATGTCAGACTCAGTCCTGGGAGTTGAGCCCTGATATCGGACTTTTTTTAGGTACCGAATGTTTTTCTGTAGTATTCGCTGGAGTAATGTGATGTTTGTGTCAGCGGTTATAATTGTAATATTTTATTACAAACGCGTGTTTTATACGAAGGTCACTACATTAATAGTTAACGAGTCTAGTTGTCGTGTGACGCTTTTATAGAGGTCACAGTAATACGCATATGATTTTAATATACTGAATCAGATTCGTATTTATATACTGCACTTTCTATGAGGGGCTGAGTAGCTATTTAATCAAGTTAAATTAAAGACCATCTTGCAAAAAACAATTACAATATAATGAAACTCTCATTTATGGATATCATATTACTAGAACTAGGCCGATATTGTTCAGAATAATTCCGAGAATTATTGTCCGTATAACGTTTCCAATCCGATGAACCTGAAACATATATACAAAGGGGTGAGTACTATTAACATATTATACCTAAACTTTGATAGCAAAACATTATTCCGAAGTATTATTCTGACATAATTAAACATTTTCGTTGAGTTTATTTAACGTTACCACGTTTTACAAGTTCACGTTGATACCGTTTAACTTAAGTAAATAATCATTTTCAAGTTTTAAAGTATAGTTACTATAAATTCGGTGTGCTATATACGTATTTGCAAGAAAATTAAGGAGGTAATTCATTTAATGAAGCGTGTAAATACCTAACAGGATGTTATTATTATGTTAAGTAAATTCTCGTAGAAATTAATTTAATACTTTTAATTTAATATTTAAAGTTTAAGTGAGTGAGTTCGTAATTCTTCTCCACCGAAACGGTTTGACCAATTTTGATATATTTTTTTGTACTGCGGGAACATGTGGATTGTTCTTAAGTATAGTTGAATCCGGTAGGTGGAAGTTTTGCCATGTTCAAAAATCCCCTTTTTATTATCCCATAAATTTTCTATTTTTGTATATTATTTCTCTCGTTAAAAATATAGTCCTAAATTTTCAACCTCTACATATGAGTATATTAATAATACACTGAAACTATATCAAGTTAAAAAAACGACACTTAAAAATAAAAATCTCTAAGTTTTTGAAAGTCGATTTTCACCTCAGTGTGCTACGCTACATCTGTCTATTAAATCCATTGGTTATTAATGAATATGTTGATATATTCCGATGTACATTATGTATAAAAAATGACTCTCAACCCGTAACTGGTTGTAATTTGTTGAAATATTCAAAAGTGAAACTTGAAATTTGATAATTAAAAATTGTTATATTAAAAAAGTAAATTTTTTGAGCTTAGTCATTAATCAGGTTTAATTTATTGATGCTCAATAATATCTAAAAATATATTTATTTGTTAGTAATATTTTTCCTTAAAACGGCACATCGTATTCTGACTTCAAGTTTAGGTAATAAATATAACATTATCAACTGGTTTATATCTGCAAATCCAGTTCTAAAGGAAAAGCTGACCTCATACCACGTATAAAAACACTATATTCTCATATACATTTCGAAAAAAGTCGTTAATGTCATCAATAAAGATAAGTAATTAGAAAAAAACATTTGAAGAATTCGCATTATATTCAAACTTAAATTGAAATTAGTCACATTACAGCATTTTATATTAACTTTCTACAAAACCTTTTCTTAAAAGTAGTTTTAAACGTACAAATTTAGTTACTTAAATCCTACTTATATTATTAATTGAAATTTACATTGTTGCCATAAATAATTGTATAAATCTAATAGTTTTAAAATCAAAAATTCGTTATCCAAGTTAGGCTCTCTGGAGATACGAAAGTTAAACACTCTCACCAAAATGAGAAACATTAACTATCGATAAGATTATAGGAAACTTATTTGAGTTTTTGGCGGGATCTTGGAATGTTACGTAGTGGTTTTTATAATTTATTTATAATCTTGTGTTATTTGGCTCTATATTATGTAATATTGGTGGTGTTTTACGTAATATCGTTTGAAGTGAAGTGAAGAGTAGTGGATGAGAAAGAATACCACGGAGCATGGATTCTGACTTGCAACAAAAACTCCCTGAAAAGTTCTAACAATACTTGTCACATCATTACTGACTCGACCATGACAGTCATTAAATAAAATAATAAATAAGAGTATGTTAAATAACTGATGTATTATTTAATTGTTACTGACAATAAACAATTGTTATTATTATTGAACTATTGTACTAAATACGGTCCTGGCCGGGAAGCACAGAGCATGCCAAGTCGCAGCTTGCTATTTGCGAGCGGGCCTCTGAGCATCGCACCTCCGCCCCCGCGCCCCTGCTTGCCCTCCCAAAACAGATAATGCATATATTCAACAACTGCTTCTAGCTTTATTGTAATATTCGGGACTGTTTTGTGGGCTCGTTGCCTTTTTGTACAACTCTTTGTTTTTCCACCATTAGTGTGTTTGGTATTCATATAAACTTTCTCAGTAAGTGCATTAGATTTTAAAGGATAATTAAACCAATTAAATGTTTTGATTATATATTACAAAAAATGTAAATAAATTTCGTATTTTAGATATCGTTCACAATATTTTCTGATATATCCTCAACCAAGTGATGCTGTAATGACCACTATTTTATAAATCACCTTAACTCAAATAAGTTTTAATCTATTTCAATTTTTCAACCTTATCAGTATTCCCAACTGTAACTTTAGTATTTATTGAGATAAAGTAATAAATAAATATCTTATCAGTCCTTAGCAGAAGAATAGCAAGTGCAGAAAAATAAACTTAGGCGCAGATTGATTATATGTTAATTAAACCGATGTTTTTCATTGTTGCCAAGCCCACACCAATGTAGTGAGAATCGAAACCTTGACCTTGGTGGACTGTCAGAATAAGGACACTTGACGGTCGCACCACCGAAGTGCTCAAATAACATAGTATGCGATATACATAAAATATCACTTTTATTAATATCACTAGAAAAAAGTTTTATGTATTCTGGTATTAAAATTCTCAGAAGTCATCAAAAACGATACTTTTTCTATTCCACAAGGTCGTCAAGTAGTGACTCATAAAAATCGGGTCGCTCGAGATTTGATAAAACATAAGTGAAACGCCTTTAACCTGTTCTGAATGTAAGCAATCCCTAATATTATTGGACCTCTTTGATGGAATTTTCTAGTGAAAAATCACGTCGTTTTATATAAAACTGGTATTTTATTGTTTAATATAACATCCTTTATTCACGTTGTTACTGTCGTCGACTAATACTAACAATCGCAACAGAGCAAGTGTATTGTATATGTAAGCATATAATATAATAAAATGAATTTAATTAATGAATCAAAGGAAATTTAACACGGAAGATCTTTAGTTGAGTACTGAGTAAAGAATTCTTGACATGGCCTAAAGGGTTGAAAACAGGTTGATAAATAGTTGGACGTATTTACAATTGTTAACTTTTATTAAGCCTCCAAAACTTTTTATTTTATCTTTATGTCTCTTATAGTTGTCGTCAAACAAAAATACTTACTTCCGATTTATATAATTTGCACAAAGGACAAGGGCCTCGCAGAGATCTGCCGCCCGGAGCCTCGTAATGGTCAAGGTTACCACTGTTTCTATTAGTAGATCTGAATCGGGCCCGGATTTAGGGGGCAAACCGGGGTTCTTGCCCCAGGCGGCATTTTCAGGGGGCGCAAAAATCATAATCTAATATAATTAGAAATAAAAACCTTGCTCCACAAAGCGCCTAGCATATGGAAGCCTGGTTGGCTGACCGTCAACTTGTAAGGAAAAGGCGAATTCTAATTTAAGTAGTAGTAATAATATTCATCCAATAGGACAGGCGAAGGAATTAATCCATACTGCCAATTCTGAAGTTGTCAATGTAGGTAGTTCTTACGTATTCTTTAAAGGCCTAATCGCCAAATCTTCTATATAATATTTTGTACATTTTTTAAATCATCTTTTAATTCTGAAGTTGTCAATATAGGTAGTTCTTTGTATTCTTTAGTCAGTTTTCTTCTATGTCCAAGTTAATGTAAAGGCATACGCGCCAAATCTTTTCTATGTCGAAATTAATGTAAAGGCAGAAACGCCAAATCTTCTATAATATATTCTTTTATCCATCTTTTTTATCTTAATCTACTTGTTAATAGTGGCGTACCATCTTCTTTGTCTGCATTATTTCATTTCTCTCACCCAAAGTGTTTGTTAATTTCCATTGTCGAGTAGTTAATTCAATTTTCCAACAAGATGATGACTCTCGTGTTAGAACTTTCCATGGCGTTTGTGTGGCATCTCAGAATTCATGGTCCGTAGTATTATTTTCCATTCACTTCACTTATGCACAATAAACAAACTATATAACATAAAACACCACCAATTTTACGCAATATAGAATCAAGTAACACAAGATTATGGATAAAATATAAAATCCATTACATGACAGACCAAAATCCCGCCAAAAACTCTCGAATTGTAATTAATTTATCTCTAACGCTAAAAAGGAGGCGCCACTAACAAGTTTCTGTCCGGGATCGAAGAAAAACATAGATCCGGGGCTGATGTCAATAGCAAGGAAATTATACGCTGAGCTGTAAAAGCATTAGACAAAGTTAATGTTGAAAAGGAAGCTTCTCTGGTTTCGATACGTGAAGCGTATGGAAGGATGGAATGATGCCAAAAAACATATAATACACTAGATTGTGTGAAAGTAGAAGCCAGGATTGATCCAAAATAATGACTTACAAATAGGGATCAAATTGGCAAAGTTTTGAACAAGTGCAAGAAAAAGATACGAATGCAACATGAAATCTGAAGAAAGTGGAAAATATTTACGATAACTTCAAATTATTATGCTCTATTTTTTCCGTCCACCCAATATCCTATGGCTTGCTTATAGATAAACTGTTTCGCTGGTATTAATGTAGATTTGATATTTACACCTCGAGACCAGTATAGTTTTTTCTGTATCAAAGTTACCCTATGTACTTTTCTGGACAACTGACAACGTATGTACAGAATTTCATGATAATCGTTTTAATAGTTCAGGCCTGAAATCGTAACAAGCAAACAAAGCCACTATCACATTTATAATATTACTTAAGATGAGTTAAGTTTCCAAATCCATATAATACTATTCGTCATACAAAAGTCATTTTAGTGTGAGAATCTACACTGAGATTTTTGGATCCACGAAACTTTACCAACAAATTAAGGGACACGAGTACGCGATGGACTTCTTTGGCCTTGTTTGCATACTTTCAGTTGGTAGTAAAAAGGCATGGACGTACGACGTATATCAGGTGTGACATCTGCAATAATAGCATTGTTGTGTCATGTTCCATGATTAGCTATTGTATATAGAGCTGCCTGAAGCCTTGTAGGCTAACATGATAGCAAAGACTGGTGACGGATTGTAGATTTCTTGGTATTCTTATTATTTTTGGACTTCACTATACCTCGTATTAGGTATGGGCCAGTTTATTTTATGGTGCTTCTGTAAAAAAGTTGGAGTTGGTAATTATACAGCTCTGTGGTCCTGATAGACATCAAATGTCTCTCTCTCTCTCTCTCTTAGTCTAATCATCCGGTATATAGCCCTCAGCCACGTTGCTTGCACGATACAATCACACCGTATTCACTATTTATTAACATGCTCTAGACTGTACTCTACATACGTGCACACCTACACACATATACCTAAAAAGGGCCTGTGAGGGACCTTTTTTTGCGGTTATATTCGCGTTCAATATGGTATATGGGGTCCACCAACGTATATATGTATGGTTTGCTTATCTCGCCAGGTTAGTTAATTCGATCCAAATGCGCAGTATATGCATGTAAAGCATCTACCCAAGCTGAGGCTCGGCTTTTCACTCTTGAACTGTCCTTTAGGCTGAGTGCCTTCCGCCCTTAAGCCCAATGACGTAGAGTCCTGAACGACCAATAGCGTCAAAAAAATTCGCTCTTTTAGTTTATCACAGGACTGCACGACTGTTATCACGATTGCAGCGCTTCCCGGTACGGTGTCCTTAAGGGATACGAGCCAGGCCTTAATAGTTCGTAGCGTTCTTTCTAATCGATAATTTAGTAAATAAATATCTTTTGCATTTGCAATTGACGTTGTAAACTATTATAATCGTAATGTTACTTTTTAGGGTATAATAATATTATTGTTATTTTAAAATGGAGACGTATTTCTGATTTACCGTAACTGCTGAATAAATCCTATGATATTTCATTCAAGGAGACGGGTGAATATTTAAATTTGTTAAACAAATTCCATTTAAGATAAATAAATTAACGAATTTATAACACAAATAAATATAGTTGTTTGATATCTGTCTGTTATAAAGTATATAGATCACGAATATGATGCTTGAATTTTTTTGTCGATTTCTTAATTGTTGATATGTAGAGCCACGCTGAAGCTATTACTGATTCAAGCATGAATAGGTCGGCTCGCCCGGGGTAGTACCCCCGACCCACAGAAACACCTACGTGAAGTAACAGTGCTTGCACTGTTGCGTTGCGTTCGGTAATTGAGAGCGCTGGAGGCCTACCTCGCCTCTCCCTCAATCTCCTTCCCCTTCCCACTCCTCCCCCAATCCAAACGCAAGCTGGCAACGCACTTGCGACTCCCCTGGTGTTGCTAGTGTCTATAGACGGCGGTGATCACTTAACATCAGGTGACCCACCTGTTCGTTTGCTCCTGAGATATAAAAAAAAGTAACTAAAAACGGTTTGATGTTAACGATTTACAGGAATGAAATAATAATGGTAAAAATACGATAAAAAATAATGAATAGAATGAATATGATTAATATAGATAAAAGGTGTAGTTACCGAAATCATGTTCACAAGAACGAAATCGCGGGTAAAATAATAATGTTTGTAGGTAACATTGAATTAATACATTTTTCATATTGTTCTTTTGTGACCATAACTGTTTTTAGAACAACTCGTTATAAAGTCCTGTATATTAAAATGGAGAATACATTTCAATATTTACATTGAAAATTTATCTTCACATAAATTAATGTAGTACTTCAAATTCAAAACATAAGTTACAAAGGAATTCTCGATAACACGTAATATTTATTCCATTAGAATAATTAATTAGACAAGTTCTTAGCGAATTATTTAAATGATAGTGTTTATTTTCGGATCGTGTATAATGTTTCGTTCGTTTATTTTGTCCTTAAACATCGTTCTCTAGTCGTTATGGCCCTGGGATTAAATCTAGGAATATCTATCGCCATCTTCTTGATTCAAACTTAATACATAAGGTGTAGTCAAATTTCCGAAATTGGCAACTTACATTGATGATACTTAAAAACGAATTAAACAATTTTAAAATGCAGTTTGTTTCATCTATTTGTCATTTGATTTAATATTTTGGCGCCATTGTAAATATTGCGTGTCGAGGGTAGTATGCATTTAACTGGTTTAAATTTACGTAGTGTGGTTTACCACGCTTTTATGTGCAGTCTAACCCGTCATCAAAGCGTCGATCGCCTTCAAACTGCTTTTGACAATGAAGTACCATGCAAGTTGACTATTTGTGTTTAGTTAACAGAATTCGAAAACAATCGTGTTGATCTTAGTGCCGGATCTTGTGATGGTTATCTATCTATTATGGATGGTTATTCAAACAACGAAAAAATCGATCCTGTACGCATTATGATCCAAACAGACAAGCATGTGACCTACTATGAGAAACAAACATATATAGGTATAGGCATGAGCCAGATATAATTAATCCTACAAAAACATTTGGGTGTAAAAAAGAGAAAATAGCCATCGAGTGTTCGGATCTTTACAAGTGAGCCTAAACCAGCCTAGTGGCGATTGTGCAGTCGGCCACTAAGCGGATGATTGGCACATCTATTAATAAAACTGTCGCTTTGGAGAATCGTCGTACAATGAATAACGATTGGTACAGGACTATTTGTTTGCCGGAAGTTATTAACAAACTTCGTAAAAATAATCAAAATGTATTACCATCTTGCACCATGAAAATACCAGGTTTCACAAAGCCAGACTGACAAGCGAATTTTTGAAAGGAAAACCTAGATTATATCATCCTGCATATATAACCGACCTGACACCGTCCCACTTTCTAAAACCCAAGAATTATTTATGCGGTCAATGATTATCCATACCAGAAGAGACCAGAACAGCGGTCTTCAAAGTTGGTTTATTTACATGAAAAGGTGTTATGGAAGCTAAGGGAGGATATCTTAAAAGACAATAAATTAATATTTGACTAGTCATAGTATTTTTTTCTTATTCATTCCGTAAACTTTTAGTGGTATCAGTGCAACTCACGTAAATTTCTTTTTGATTGTAACTCGATAAATTGACGGTACCGCGCAACAAAAAAACGACAACGTTCATCGTCAGATCTTCAATATTATGCTAAAAAAATATATATATTTAGAAAAAAAAAGAAAGCCACTGGTCGGGAGGAGACGCTTCCGCAGTTTTTTCAAATATACTTTTTAAGTTTTACGTTTGACCACAACTACACCTGATTTTAAATAACGATCTTGCCGTACTTAGAGGGCTTGGCGACAGTTTTCAAGTAGAGGGTGGTAGCTAGATGAGCCTACAAAAAGCCTTACCATCATGTGATATTTTCATTATGTTTTTCTTCGCTGAAAGCTACGACTCATTCGCAAGGATTCGAACCTACGTCCATCGATCGATTCGGTTTACGAATGTAGTAATCACTGGCTTATCATCGCTTCATAGATTAACATACTGAACTTATTTTCTTATTACATATTTGGTTACATTAGCGAATAACGGTGAAACGAATAAATATGCAACAGTTCTCAACTTATCATATTGATTGAATATTTATGTATTAAGTCAAAAATATCACGGAGTCTCCTGACCGCACACTTTTTTTTAATTATATTTGTTAGTTGCCCTATATTAAACTGGGTTTATCCTATTACACAGGTTACGAGGATATTTATATCGGTCAGGTTTCCCCAAACCGGCAAAACCGATTGTTCAAATAGTCTGAGTTTGATATTAAATGTGAATTTTATTAAAGCGGTTCGTTTGTTAGCTGGTATTATAAAAGGAGACAAATATTAAAATGTTTCAATTTATATAAATAAAAATAAGTTGCCGAAGATGTTAAGGCATCAGTACAGAAAGGCTTCATATATTCGGCTAGTTAACTTTTTGTTGTCTTTCTTCTTCCTAATTGCCGGGATAAGGTCTGTAAGACCAGTAACAGTTTTTTAGGTATTAGTGTTTGGTTTTACAACAAAGTCACAAAACATATTACTGATTTCCCGGACTCTAAATTTAAGCGCCACGTGTAATAGGTTTTGGTATCAAAAGGCTATTATAGAGTGGATCAATATATGAACAATGGTAATGTCTAGAATCGGCATCTCTCTTGATTAAGTTTCTTGCCGGTTCTTCTCGATGACTGGGTTGTTTTTCTAACCGATGGTAGTTTTGACTTTCATATGCAGGGCGCAAATGAATAAATTGAAAAAATATTTTTGATATTGATTTTATGAAATGATTTAAAAATAGTGCAGACAAGTGAAATTTGTGATTAAAAATCTCCATGTAAAAAGTGTATAAGGTAGTGAGATAAAAACAGCAGGAATAACTTGGAATATATGGACAGATATGACAGCTTAGCGTTCAGTTGTTCAGCCGACATTTTATTTCGTTTAGACCCATTGTTTTCGTTACTAAACTCCCAAGAAGCTGAGGCATGCAATTAGCTATCTTATAAATATAAAAAGAAAGTGAGTTAAAAGCCTGTCATATTTTCCCCATAGTTCAATGGATATCCCAGAAGAAGTCACAGATTTAAAATTAGTCACAACAAAAGACATGTTTGAAGATTTTTACTTAGCTTTTAGTGCTTTGACGAATTGTAAATATCAAAACACCAAAAATGTCGCGATGAATCATTACCACGGTGGTAAGGCTTTTTCTAGGTCCGCCTGGCTAGCTACCACCCTCAAGTTGGAAATCTATCGCCAAGCATCTGTTGGTGTATTCCGGTAGCTGCATTTGAGAGCCATCCCCATCTAGGCTTAGCGAGTGACTGTATTAGATTACATCGTTATTTAACATCAGTTAAGATAGTGGTCAAACGCTAAAACTTTTGAAATATAAAAAGATGGATCTAAATATTCTATACACTTATGATGCCACTAGGGTACTTATTGCGTTTCTCTATATTAAATCTATACTAATATTATAAAGCTGGAGGGCTTGTTTGTTTGGTTGTACGCGCTAATCTTAGGAACTACTGGTCCGATTTGAAAAATTCTTCCAGTGTTAGATAGCTCATTTATCAAGGAAGGCTATTATAGGCTATGTATCATCACGCTAAAACCAGCGGAGCATGGAGCTCCGATTAGGGATGTTTCAAAATCGTTTTTTTTTCTTTTGAGAGCTTCCGCTGCGTGAAGGTGTTAACCTAAAGTAACTATTCCACGTGGACGAAATCGTGGGCAGAAGCTAGTATTACAATAAAATAATCCTAAATAAATTTGTATTCTTTAATAATCCACATTGACAATTTATTAATGGGTATTTTAGAGTGATGGAATGCTGTATAAATCGATTTTAGGAGTTTTTGGTCTGTGATGTGGTGGCTTTTTTATTTGATTTAAAAATGGAGTGGAACAACAATGAAGAATGTTTCGGTTTTTTTTTCCTTTTGAGAGCTTCCGCTGCGTGTTAGCGTTAGCCCAAAGTAACCATTCCACGCGGAACTAGTCGCCGGCAGAAGGTAGTAGCAATATAAAACGAATTATAAAATATTCAGTAGTACCATCTAGAAATGGGTTATAGTAAAATGGATAGGAAAGAAACATATTGTGTACAAAAATACTTTAATGAAGTAGGAACTTTACTTTTAGGAAGTATTAAGTGCTTCGACGCAGTCCTCGAGAGTAGAGTGACTTAATAACACGCCTTAGAACTATTTTCATTCTAAAGTTAAAGTTAAGTCTATAAATGGTTATAGGTTGCAATTATCCCATTATATCAGAACCATGCTTCGCCATACTCTATTGCTGCCTCGTACCTTAGAATAAAATGCAACTGAAAAAACAGTTTTTACGATTGTTTTTTTATAACATCAATAATCCACTTATCCTATTTAATATTATAAATGCGATTATGGGTATGTACGCCGTAACTACTCAACCGATCATGTTAAAATGTTGTATACAACTTATACTGTATAAGGGGTACAAGAAAGGACTTACACATTCATTCAGATAAGCAGTACTGTTTCCGAGAGGTTGGTACGCGAACGAAATCGTGAGAATACCTAGTTATTTATAATAATTATAGTAGTTGTAGAAAATGCAATAAAATTATTTAATTCAATGCAAATATTCAATGACCTGTATTCCAGAAGATATCGTATTCTATCTATCCAATAGTATCAAATTTCAGAAGACCTTTTGTAAAAAACAAAATATGTGAATCTTGAGATCATTCCAATAATATGCGAGTAGTTTTGCCAAGCGTTATTTACCTCTAAAACGTACATCATGTGCAAGCGAATACCTAATAATTGTGATACATTATAAAAACAAATGAAACAATTGAAAAATTCCGTGGTTGCATTCACAATTCACTTTGATAAGAAACTGTTGAGTAAACATGACAATTAGTAACGCTGCTATTGTTCATTATAACATAAAATAAAAACAAAATTTTCCGAGTAGATACACTGTATTTTTTTTACTGCTTCACGGCTTAAATTATCGTTGATGTATGTAAGTTTCAAACGGTTTTACTAATTTCGTTACTTAAAATTTAACTCAGTTTCTTAAAAATACTGAAAATTCTTTTATGGCTCCAATATACCTCTTTATCAGATTTACTACTGAAGTCATTGTAAACAAGCTTTTAATGAAGAAAACGCGTAATCAGTTCAGCAATAGCTCAATACGTCTTTATCCTATGTCCCCAAACTATTGGCGCAGACGGCAGAGCCGATGCTTCTTCATCTCGTTCTGTCGGTGGCTCCACGTTACACCTCATTCCAAGTAAGCCCATTTTATTAGTCTACGAGAGTACAGATCTTCACCAGGTCTGCTTAGGTCGACAATGTCTCCGCTTACCCTCGACATTCCTCATAATATAAATAGTAGTAACTCTTAGTATACGGCCTGAGTGCATCTGCGTTCGGCGGTGCGTCCAGCGGGGCGTCCAGCGTCCAAGAGCGACGCTCGCGCGCCACACAGGACACTCACGTATTAATGCAGCATCTGTTTGAAACAAAGGCCAGACGCGACGCTACGCTCGACGCTCGACTGTAGCTTCCACTCTGGTCGTACACTTAGGGAAATGAAAATTTAGGGGGACAATATGCACATAAGAACAATATTTTAAAGCAACTAGGAAAACATTGATTGCGTTTTCAGACACAGAGATGTTGGCGGTGTGACTTTGAATGTCATAATTAACCTGCACAATGCAATATAATAATACATAATATAATAACATAAATATATAATAAAATATTGTAATATAATAATTAGTATGTCATGCAGTAGCTTTTATATTTTATTCATAATCTTGTCATTTGAATATATATTTTATAATATTGATCACATTTTACGTAATATAAGTGAAGTGAAGGGGAAAAAAGATGAGGCGGGGTGGTAGGGCGTCTGTACCCGACTAGATCGCGACCACCGTACACCAGGTGGAACACCCGCCATAGTGACACGTTTGGGCGTGTCGCGTTCCGGGATCAGCCGGTGTATATCCAGCAACCGGGGGGGGGCTGTCCCTGACTGGGTCGCTTTCAGGCCGGCATGACAGCGGTGACCGGCGATAGATAGTATGTCTTTCGGTGGTCGCCATTGTTTTTGGATTGTACTGTGCTTACCATCAGGCACAGTACAGTCACTTTGCCGAGCTACAATAAAAAAAAAAAAAGGCAGTCAGTCATAAGGATTGCCGACAGAAGTGAACACTTAAAACGATGGAATAACTGTGTTCTCTTTTGAATTTTTCAATAAATTATAGTGTGAATTATTTAAATTTCATAATTTATAAAAGAAAATTATTATCATTAGTCTAATGGGCTGCACAATCTCAATACAATATATAAATATTAGATGTACACAGTCTGTTACACTATGCTCCGCTAGTCTGACGTAAGCCGCACAAGCGCAATACGACGATCATGCTTACTAGCGTGTCATGACGCGAAATCATACATTTGTCTGCTGTCAAAAAATACCGCTAACGGCGCCTAAAGAAGTCTTCTCTTCATAAAATTACCACGGAGGGTGAATTCTGAGATGCTGGCAAAACTCGCTGGAAAGTTCTTATCAAGTGGCCACCATCTTGTTGGAACATTGAAATTATGCAATGACCGATTGGTACGATCGATTAGACATCAGAAAGAAAATTAAAAAAAAAAATTGTTTTCGAAATTTTAACATTTGTCACCATTAGATAATGTAAGCAAGAAATACTCTTGTCTGGGAGTATGAATTTGTACTTGTTTTTTTTTAAACGCAATGATTCCTTTGGAAAAAGTACGAGCGTGTTTATATTTAAATATAAACATGTAATCACGTTAAACTAAACACACGGAGTGGAAAATTATCTCGATTCTCCTGGAAATTAGTGAGCGGTCGCGAATGGCGCGGCCCTGGGAACTCAGCAAAGGGATGGTTGCTATAGGAACGGCCCGCTCTGGTCTCGATTTAGCGCAGATTTATTGATTCCATGGATCAAAATGTTCCAGTTCGTGTTTCAAACATCGCTTTATAAGTTCAGGTTCATATTAAAACATTGTTTGTCTTTACTCTATTTGTATTTGTTTTTATTTAGCGATCCAGTCTAAGTTATTTGATCAACAGGTTTCAAGACCAAAGATTATATTTTCTATTTTTATAATCGTCAAACGAGGATACATACCTGCTGAAATTGTGAAACAATAATTAGCCGTTTAGAGTATAAGTTTCTAATGGACAATTAACAGAATACCAACTATCTAAAACTGTTCGCAATAACATTATATTGTCGTTCTAGAAAACAGCTGAAGAGATATAAATTATATCCATCTGATAGATATAGAATTGAAAGGTCAAAAGAAACTATCAATGGAACACATTTCCTACTTCCTTATTTCCAAGTTCATTGTAGGGAAGTAAGTCCCAGCACAACGAATCTATCTTCTTTATTTTATCTAGTCATATAGATTTATAACACATTGTTCTTCACATATAAAAAAAAATTGAGCCGTCACGTGATACCTGGCACATATGATAGATATATCAAAAATATTTTGTGCAAGCAATATATATAAAAGGATAGTTTACGAAAGAAAATAAATATGGTATAATAAAAAATAAAATGTTAGGATTTTTTCAAGGAAAAGATGACTGTTTCTGTAATAATTATTTATATACATTAAATAGAAAAAGTTGACATTCAAAATTATCTAGCGTGGCGACGCATACCGTGGCGACGCGTCGCCAAACAAAACAGTTGGTCTGACCCGCCGCCATAGATGTTTCACATCAAAAAATCTTCAAACAACTAGTTTCTCAGAATGCTTATTTTTATCACCCTTCATTCATTCTTAAGTTTCAGTAAGTTTTGATATTCAAATCGAATAGGATATGACAATTTTGCCCGGCTGGATAGCAAGTGTAATCTAGATGTAATATTCTCTATCGCAGCACGCTCATATATATATGCCCTGTATATTTTTAGTAACTAGTAAAATTCCTAGCCGTATGGTCATAATAGCCCTTTGCCGACACATTAAAAGTTTTGACGTCATTAACCCTCAAAGGAACAGTATTCAGTTCAGTTCAGTTCAGAATAATACATAGAAATTATATTACACATATCATAATTTACAATGATATTTACTTAACTTGACCATCAAAACGAGAGTGGGAGATAAGTAAGTTGGAGAAAATCTTGCTATCTGAGATTTACCTCCGCATGTGTTATATAAACCATTACAATTATACGAAGATTATGTAGCCTCAATATTTATAAGGACAAAAACGCAGACGAAATCGCTGGTTGCTAAATTGGATTATTACCATCATGTATATGGTGGTGAATCCGTCATAGTGACTTTCTTTTTATTTGTCATGTTTCAGAATCAGCCAGTTTATATTCATTTGCAAAAAGGCTTATGAGTTAGCACGATATTGACGAATGCTGATGAACTTAGAACTTTCGATAGTTGCCCTTGATGATAAATTGCACTGTGCTATGCTTATATTCTTACAGTGTGGTAAATTTTTCGGCTAAAATAAAATAAAAAAAAAACTTCGTTTAGAAAATGGGCCCTTATGATAATATCCAACCGCGGTGATAAGAGAGTTCATGTATTAGAGAGATAAAAAAAAAGGTCGCGTAACCTTCGAATCACTTGATCAAGTATTAAAGTTAGCAAACATACTGCACGACTTAGAAGTCGGCCTTAAGCATGTCATGACCGTGAATGTTGATTCAAGTACATTACGTAATCAGTGCGTTCATCTTTCCTTGATTATTATATTCAATGCATTTAGAGCCTTAAGCCCACTTCGAATACGGTTGTAATTTACATAAACAAATTTAGAATCTAATTTAGTATGCGCACGACTTGTTGCATCGTCATTTGGGGTTAATGTTAGTTCCTTATTGATCATTTTTCGTTTATTCATGTGACGTGTGGGAGTCCTCTTTTCATTCCTTGAGATGTGTCGCTAAGTGTGAATTCGGTCTGCTTCTCTTATTCATTGTCGGCCGTTTACTGATCGAGTCATGGTCAAGGACTTTGTAATCTTTAGCTGCCATTACGTCAATCTACCTATTGTATTTTGGATCGTTATATTCTCTCTTAATTCTAAACTTTAAAATGTTTGACAACAGTAAAATTGTATACGTAAGGGCGCTTTCAGTTTAGACGGTTCGTATCATTTTTGTATCATCCATAGTGAGAAAGTAGGCAAAGCTGTTTTACAACATGTAATACTTGATGTGCCCTCCTCACTAGCAAATAAAAAAGAGGCACATTGCGATCGCGGTGTTGCCGTCCTGCTAACGGACCTGCGCCGGACTGCTCTCGTCCGTTCTCGGTTTGACACATTTTGTATGAAAAATATAAACGGCTGTGTGCAGTGCGTTAACCCTGCTTTCGCGCGGCAGCAGTCCGATACCACCCGGTTAATTCGAAAATGCCCTAAGCAAATTATCTGAATTATGATTACTTCTATATGAATATTTTCATATTGGTTGGGGTTTTTAATTAAAATGATGATTTGAATTAAAAGTTTATCAGTTGCATTGGGTTTTTCTAATAAACTAAAGGAAAATAACATAAAAATAGGTGATAATTTAGACTGAGTCACCTGTATCCAAATCAATACAAATTTGGTCATAACTGCCCACCGCAGTATCATAGATATGCTTGCTCACTATACTTACTGTGCTTATGTCATTAATTACGTAAATAAAAATAGTTTAAAAGTCAGTAAGCCTGTGCAAGATTCAACTGCGGAATTGCCACAGCCTGGTCCATTTCTTCCGCAAAACAGTAAGACTCGATCTTACTACTTCAGTGGTATGTTTGGCAAAATATGCTGGCACAAAGACGTCCTAACTCATTAATAAGAAGTTATAACTTCTTTTGATTGTCCTCAGAACTATACATACTTTTGAGGTTGATTATACATGACTATAGACTATAGTAACTAACTGACCTCATGTAGTACCACAAAGAAAGCTTATTTAACATTTGATTTTTTATATTTAATAGGTTTTCTCGTTTTATTATAATCTCACCTGACGTTAAATTACGTTGTGGTCTCAGATGATAAATACATTAAATCTACAAGGGACTGACTGTCAAATGCAGGTGCTGGAACGCCTCTATAGATGCTTGGCGGAAGACTTTCAACTTCTCCCTAATCGTATAATAGAAAGTAACCTTCGATTCTGGTAATTTATGTCTTCATACAACATTAATCCAAGTTCCGATGATCAAAAGTCATTTTCCTCCAAACAGATGCGCTATTTGGAAATTAAATTACATTATTGAGGCAAATTAAATTTAATGTATATATATTTATACTCAGTAATATTGAAACGCTGGTAATGGCGAGGCGAACCGCTAATAACTTATTTAACGTAACTTAATAACATGCCCATAAAATCTACCAAACAGTTCAAGGCTCATGTAAATATGAAACGTCATAGAGCATCGTTCTATGTACTTAATTATCTTGTACTTTGTGTACGATGAAATTCTTTGTCAATATCCAAATTTTACTGTGGTATTCGTCGGTCGGTTTAATGATGATGAATACTGTAGTACTGATACGAATTAATAAAGATATAGTCAATCAGTTTAAGGGTGACATTGATAATTCAATCAGTAGAATGTTTTCTAAATCTATACTAATATTATAAAGAGGTAAAGTTTATGAGTTAGTTGTAGGAGGTAATATCAGGAAGTACTTGTCCGATTTGATAAATTATTTAGTGTTAGATAGCTCATTTAGCAAGGATATAGGGTATATATCATCACGCTAAGACCAATAGGAGCGGAGCACCAATGAAGAATGTTTCAAAATCAAAGGTTTTTTTTTCCTTTTGAGAGCTTCCGCTGCGTGTTAGTTAGCTCAAAGTAACAATTCCACTCGGACGAAGTCGCAGGGAGAAGCTAGTAGGAGATATCTTTAATTCCATATGCAGATACCGGAAAATGTGTAAATAGACTTCATCTATCAAGTCTGAAATTTCAATTACTAGATGTATTTCATAGGCTTTGAGAAATTTGAGGAAACATAAAGATGTAAATAAATACTCTTGTATCACGATTGCTTGGAGTCTCCATTAATTGAACGATCAATAAAGAAAGGCAATAAGTTAGGAAGTGTTTGTGTTTAATGTTATGCAATTACTGTGGGTTGTTTTGTTTTTGCGCGGTGACGTAATTGAGCAACGTGCTCGGCTTGCGAGTTCACGGCCGCGGACAAGTTCAAATATACCCAGACTATGATGTGGTGTATGCAATTCATTGTTACCTATTTTCAAGTCCCATTTATGTTAATATTTTCGTAACGAGCAGGAGCTCTGTATTTATTTCGCTGCTAAGTGAAATATATTTCTGTAATGAAATAAAACGCTGGAAGGTACAATGTTTGTTCATGCAGGTAACTCGTAATCAGAATAAAGTTTGAACAGTTGTATTTATGCTATTCGTCTTAATATATGTTGCGGTAAACTGTTAAAACCAATCACATAAAAACTGGTATATCTATTCTATAAAATATCTACAGAATGCAAAAAATAAATAACCAATGTGCATGTATAGATGCAGTAAGAAGCTATGCTGCTTTTATTACATCTATACTACCTTTGATTTCCTTTCAGAAACATATCCGATTGAAGGTTCGGGAAGAGACTGCTGTCAATAATAAAATGCCTTTTTATTTTTTTTTCTTTATTTTTGGCAACCAATCTTTTAGGCTATTATTGCCATTGGCAAGTAGTTAATATTATTACAAGTTAGTGTCGTGTGATCATTTCGAAGCCAATGATAATGTTTTAACAAGATGGTAGCTCCCTTGTTACAAGTTTCCAGGGAATTTTTGTGGCATCTCAGTATTCATGCTCCGTGGTATTATTTTCCATTCACACACCACCAATTTAAAAAAATATAAATTCAAGTAACACAAGATTATGAATCTATGTAAATAAAAATTAATCGCAAAATATGTTGCTAAGCGCAAAACTCGAAGACGGTTGGTCCAATTCGAGTAATTTTTGATTTGATTTATTCCTTGAACTCTGAGGAAGGTTTTTGTGGAGAGAAAAATTGGAAAAATTGCACGGAAAAATCTAAATATCAGTTTTCTTTTTCTGTAATTGTGAACGCAACTTCAAATTGCTATTAACAACTTGAACGCATCCGTAATTACGATGGTTTTTATTCATTTTTGCGTTGACGTATGTAATTTTACCATTTACTGCAGTTCGCTTCAAAAATTTCGCTTTCTCAATTTGTATTCCGCAAAAACGACCAGTCTCTATGGGGTAGCATAGCGAAATGTTCCATATGCTGGTATGTATCTACTAAAAAGGTAGACTAAGAAAAAAAATTATATTAAGGCGAAACGAAGTTCGCGGGGGCAACTAGTATGATAGAACTAGTATGATATAAACATGACAGACTAAAAACCCGCCATAAAAACCAAAATGCCTATCGTACTTGTCATTTTAAAACGTTCCACGAAGCTTTTACTTAACGTCGAATGAAGTTTCAAATAAATAAATCACACCTCTTTTGTATAATTGTCATTTAGAAGCGGCGGCAGAAAAAAGGCCTTAGTTGCCAGAAATTAGTAATCAGTTATTTAGTTGCGGAAGCTTGAGCTATCGTCGATTCGAAGGTCGAACATTGATAAACTATACATTTGAAATTCATTGTGATTTGCAAATGTCACTAGGTGGTTTTGTAGTATTATTTAACCTTTGAAAATAATTAATGTTTTATGTATATTTATATAAATAGTGAAGGTATTTGGTAATATTTTTGTGATTTTAATAGTTTCGTGGTGCAATGCTAGTTGTCTTATTTTTTAACTCTAAGGCATGCGGTGATGTGTGCCGTTCTATAACCGCAAAGGTCTCTTGGGTCTGATATTAAGCGGTAATTGCAGCATAGCTATATATAAACACCTTCAATAGGATTGCAGCGACCGAGGGCTATAAAAAGTTCCTATTCTTGATGACTAATTGAAACGTATCGCTTATTGATGCGTGCTGCTAACCGCATTTTTAAATCGGAACTGCTCGCTCCGTTATACATTGAGGTGTTTAATGTTCATATTAAGCCATTGACTTATAGCAGAGAAAGACTTAGAATTAAGTCATATGCCCATTTGAAAGATGGCATAATGGTAGGCCTTTTCCAAGATCGCCTGGCTAGCTATCATCCTTATGTTAAAAAGCTGAAGTTAAGTACTTTTAGATATGTTTCGGTAGCTGCACTTGAGAGTAAGTTCCTTTTCGCTTTAGCGTGTTTATTATCTTAGACTTCGTAGTCATTTAACATCACGTGAGATTGTGGTTACGCGCTAAAACCTATAGAGTACAAAAAAAACTAAAAAGGCCCAGGTTTATTAGATGCAACCAACATATCACTCAAGGACCTGACAATTAGCCACTAGAGCAAGATCACGTCAAGTGACCCCCCTTTTCCCACTTGATCATGAAATTAAAATTAATATATTTCGATATAAAGTAGTCACTACCAATAATGATACCCTAAAACGGTTTTTTTTTAATATCATTTTTACAAATTTTTTTTTTGATAATGAAAATTTTAAAGACTTTTAATTAAACAATTGGTTACAGAGAAAACGTAAAAGAAATTTAAATGAAATTGTCAGGATTTGTCGTTTAATATTTACAGTTTAATAAACAATCGATAATTTGAAATTATTTGTTTATTAACATATTGCTAATGAACTTTTAAATAAACAAATGAGAACTGTAATGACTTCTCCCTCAAATTAAGAAAATATTTTTTTTGAGGATGCTAGTCATGGCTGCAATCTTTATAATACATCAAATTTGGATGTAATATCTCGGAACCCGGTCGCGTATGGTTAGCGTTACGTGTTTTGTTTGTGACTGACAATCCATTTCATTGCGTTTCTTATCGCAATAACGCCACCCGTGATATAGAATCAGATACCGGCACTACAGTGATACGAGATCAAGGTAATTAATTAAAAAAAAAAAAAACAACTATTGCCTGGGAGTTTTTGAGATTTTGGAATGTCATGTAGTGGACTTTATATTTTACTCATCGCCTTGTTTTAATTGACTCTATATTTTGTAATACTTATGGTTTTCTATATAGTATAGTTCGGTTATTGAGCACAAGTGAAGTGAATAGGAAAAAATACCACGGAGCATGGATTTTGAATTGCCACAAAAACTTCTTGGAAAGTTATAACACGAGGGCCACCACTTGTTAGAACATTGAAATGATCGCATGAGACTTGTAATATCATCATTACCTACTCGACAATGGCAGTACTAATCTAGTAGAAGATTGTTTTTTTTATATCATAGGAGGCAAACGAACAAGTGGGTCACCTGATTGTAAGTGATCACCGACGTCCATAGACACTAGCAACACCAGGGGAGTCGCAAGTGCGTTGCTAGCCTGTGTTTGGGACGTGGTGGCGAAGAGGGGGTGGATGGGGATGGGGAGGGGAGGTGGGCCTCGGGCGCTCTCACTGACCGAACGAAAACCAACAATTCAAGCACTGTTAGTTCACGTCGATTTTCTGTGAGAGGGTACTACCCGCGAGCGAAAAGGTTCAGTGTGGCTCTACCACCTAAAAAGGCACCGGTTGGTTGCTTAAAAAAAACTATTGCCAGCCAGTTTGGACAAATCTAAATTTTGATAAAGCATGTTGATATACCTTCTATGTCTTTGAGGTTTTTGGAGTAAATAAGGAATTTTTACTCATATTTCTTCAGATAGTTTGAGCTCTAAGTTAGAATTCTTTTTTGAAAACTATCCTTCCAACATATTACATTCATTATTATTATTTAACAAGGTTTAATTGAAGTACGAAACATGACAACAACTTCAGTTCTATTCATATATTCGTGTCGAGAATGAAAATGTTAATATAATACACATCGAAATGAAAAAATATTGTTTTCCACGTATCAGCGCTTGTTTTTAATGCTAATTTGACAATATACCAAATCTATATTCTCTACATATAAATCATATTCAAGTGTATGTTGTTTGTCAGACTATTTACTGAATCATATTAGTAAATGGATGTTTATTTAGAAGAAAAAAAATTCGCTGTACCCGAAGGTGTGATGAAATAATGAAATTAAGGTAAAAGACCTAAGATTCACTTCACAATATCCCATTGCCAATAAAAAAATAACTTTACAAATCAATTTATACATGACATAGTTCCGAGGTAACAATTAATAAAAAAAATAGGGCGTGTCGCAATGACACACGATAGAAGTGAAACTTTTGAATAATAGTTAAAAAAAAAACAACAAAAAGCCAACGTACCGCGGTGTTCCCAGGTGGTCACCCATCCAAATACAGATCGCGCCCGACGTTGCTTAACTTCGGAGATCGGTCTAGAATTGGTATTTTTGACACGCTATCGAACACATAGAACCCCACCACGTTTTGTTACACAAAAAAATTGCAGATCAGAATATCAAAGTCCTTCTATAAAAAATTTCACCTCAAAAAATACAATACCGAAGAGAACTCCGTCATTTTTGAAGTTGGTAAAAAAATATTTTTCAAATCTGACTAATATATCTAGAGATTACCACGTGTAAATACAAAAAAAAACTATAATGATCGTCATAAAGCATACAGACCATTGTTAATATTTAATTATGGCTAAAATAAAAGTAGTTATCTTTCAGGTTATCTGATACGATAATTGTCGTGAAGATGTAACGTTCTTGTTTCATAATACGAATTAAAATTTTATTAATTTTGCGTCATTCATAAATTTCCAGTGTGAATCAATGATTCATAAGTATTTAATATGTTTAAATTATTGTGAAATATGCGATATACAATGTATCGATTTTTAATTATTAATTATCTTACATTCGTTATAAGGATGTTTGGAGACAGTTCCTTTGCCATAGCGGCTTTGATTGTATGTGATTCGAGAAAAAAAAAATTATGAGCCATATGACCCATTATAAATAGAATATTATTTCATAAATTGTAGGTAGCAAATTGAAGTGACATTGAAATTATTTTTGTGCTCAAATATTTATAAATATATATTTAATAGTTACGTTTACAATATATGAACCGTTTTGGAAGTTTTTATTCCAATTCAACCGAACCTCATGAAGAGTCGTATATAATATTGGATAATAAAGAATAATTCTTTTGTTATAACTAAAGTATTTATTACAAGTAATAAAAAAACGTGCAAGGCCACGGGTATAGCTAGTACTAAATGAAATATAAATAAATAATATAAAAATATGTTTTACTACAGTGCCAGTTATGTCTTCAAAGTGCGAATTGTATTAGGCCAATATTTTTTAAGAAAATGTATTACTTAAATGATAAATAAATTAAATACTCGTACTCTAAAATTAAATTGAATATACTATTATTGGAGGACAATTTTACAGTTAATACATTTGTTATCAGTTTTTTTGTCATCATTATATGTCGACTTACTATTGGTCGAAGGCCTCTTTCCTTGTAATATAGATTCAGTGCGGTAATCTCTTGTACATGACCGGTTTTCATTACGCGACTGAAAAGTACAAAATTAATTTTCATTAGTAGTAATTAAAAATATATTCTCCATGCTATTGCGAAAATAATAGCAATTTATTAATATTAATAATACATGTAAATCTTTTATCAATATAAATTAATTCAAAAGAAATCGTTTGAAACCTGTTTCTAGTCAGAATGCAACAAAGAACGGTCGAGTTTGCACACCAATAGCATAATATACACGGAAGTCGAGAAATTTCCCACATATAAGGTTGTGTGAGTCGTGTACGTGTGTAAATATATATATGTGTGTGCGAACGCGTGCAACTAGCGACCGAGGTCGCCCACATTCGATCTGTGCAAATTTTCGTTGGTCGGGATCACTGGCCTCTTTCAGGGTCGCACGGCCGTATCTCTCGATTTTTGTCTGTTAATTATAAAAATAATGCGTTATATAACTAGGTGTTTTTATCTCTGTCATACGCGAATGTCACCAGATAAGCCCGTCTCGGCGTCAGTGCCGCAACGTTGCACACATCGATGCGGACTAGAAAAATACATTCACGAAATTTTGGTTATGCGCTTTAGTGTGTGTGTCGATGACGTTATTGTTAATGCGATTACAGAGTCGAATTCGAATGAAAAAATCTATATACATTGATTTAATAATTTAAACGGTAATATTTATGCTACATCTATAGAATACAATTTTTTCATTAATACTAACATTGTGTATGTAATCATTATGTTTTTTTTTGTTTAGTTGTATTCATAGCTGTCTTTTTCTTTGTTTATTTATATTTCTGTAAGTGAAAACTTGTAATTAGCCTTTGTATGTTACTGTTTTGTTATTTTATTAGTGTTACCTGTAAGTTTTCCTAAAAAAATAATAAAAATATTAAGGTGGTTAACGTTTTAAGCATTAATAATTTCAATATGTGACGATTTAAAATGTACGAATCAATGGCAGGAGAACGAAAGAATATTGACACAAATGAATATAAATAACTTTAATACAAGAAACATGAATAATACATTTTCGAGAATATGGTAAGTTTGTAGTGAAAAGGATAAGAATACGCTTACTGATACGCAACAAAATTTTCAAACTAAAAAAATATTAAAGTAAAATTGATCTCAAGAGCTTACTTTCTTAAATGACAACAAATTCTTTGCGTAAACGTCTATAACGTCACTAACATTGTTAAAAGCCTGTAGTGTGAAAACTTTCGCATTTGAACGTAGTGTTGTTTTATCTGGATAAGTTTTTATAACCAACCACCCAAAAAAAAAACAAGTATGTAAATTATTAGATAGATAGATAAGAAACCATTAAATAACTTTATACCTTAATTTAAATTTAATTATCAAAAATAAACTCTTTTTTTAAGAATACATATTCAGGTGCAAATTAAATACATAGGTTTTTTAATGACAGCTGTGTTTAAAGTAAGATTTCTTCTTATTAATAAATTTTATTTTAAATCGATATGTAATTGTGAAAGTATTTTAAAGTAGTAAAACAAATTTTGTCAATTTATAAGTATCTTCGTCACATTGGCTCTTCTTATAAATGATTTTGTTATACTTTTTTGCAATTAGGCAATATGATGCAAAGTCATTATTACTTTGTTTTTTAATCATCAGAATGTTCACTTAAAACAACTGGATTGATTATAACCTATAAACCTTCAAGAATCGAGCCTACTCCTTATTCAAAGGCCGGCAACGCATCTGTGATACCTCTCGGGTCGCAGGTATCCATGGGTGACGGTAGATACTTACCATCTGGTGACCCGTCTACTCGTTTGCCTGCAATCGCATGAAAAACATCTGAAGACTAACATTATATATGCTGCGGAACGATATAGTATAATTAAATAATATTTTTATTGATCAGAGACTTGTATTAACCGTTCAAAATCATGGCGATATTTAAATGTCAAATGAAGTTCGAAATGACCGGTTCAAGAAGTGGCCAGCAACGTTATTTTAATAATTCTAAATTCTGAGAAGAGAGATTGGTCGAATCGATGCCATGGACGGTACATTTCTAAACATTTTTGGCAAACATGAAAACTGGTTTATTTTTGTAAAAGGTAATGAGTGGAATTCCGCATAGGGCATTTATATTTGAATATTATATACGTATAGATTTATGGCAAAGATGGAAGGTGTCATGTAGATTTCATTGATTAGACTTTTTTTATAAAGTGTATTTTTTATTACGACGTAGATATTTATATAACCTTGAAAGGAAACGATAAAATGTAATTTAAAAATAATATGTTGTGATAAACTGAAATACATATTTACGTTTATTAATCGCTACCTTCTGCCCGCGGCTTCGTCGGCGTGGAATAGTTACTTTGGGCTAACGCTAACTTTAACTCGTGATTTCGTTTAGGTAGAAAGTGAAAATATTTTTAAATAATACGTACGTTAACCCCGATTTTAAAGTATTCTTCATTGGTGCTCCGCTCCTATTGGTCTTAGCGTGATGATATATAGTCTATAGCCTTCCTCGATAAATGAGCTATCTAACACTGAAATAATTTTTCAAATCAGCGTAGTTCCTGACATTAGCGAGTTCAAGCAAACAAACCCTTCAGTTTTATAATATTAGTATATAAGTATATAAACGAATATGACTGTATTTATTATTACAAAATTTATATTAAAATAATAACATCCTAACCACAATGAAACTCAGTCGATCAAATAAACAAAGCATGCCACAAATCGATAATTAATGTAAATGGAACGTACGTTGAAAAGTGCATAAATAAAACATTATTTCCAGTTCGGCACTGGGCTTACACGTGCCGCTTCGTCCGGGATGCGATCTTTGGCAGTCATTGTATGCAGTGTTAAGTATTTGCGCACTGGAGCCTCCCCGCCGCCCGCGTCCCGCGCTACACGCTTACCTCCCCCGTACCATTGTAACCTCGGGTGCCTACGAATAATATTTTGAACATGCACGTAGAAGCATAGATAACATTGTAAAGGTTGGTTTATATGATGATACAATTTTAAATTTATTTCTTTTTTCACATGTATACAATATGCTAATTAAATATTACCTCTGTCGCTTAGGCTTAGGTTCAGGATATTTTGGGAAATTATATGCATCATTATTATTTCTCGTAGTTTTAATATATATTTTTTATTTTTTAAAAAAATATAAACAATTTTTTTTTTTATATTATTTTTTTTTTTTTTTTTTTTTTTTTTTTCTTTTTTTCCTTTTTTTTTTTTTTTTTTTTTTTTTTTTTTTTTTTTTTTTCCCTTTTTTTTTTTTTTTTTTTATTTTTTTTTTTTTTTTTTTTTATTCTTGATACTATCTAAGTAAATTACTGTAATAATTTAGAGGATACAGATACATTCGTTACTTATATAAATTAAACAAGTTCTCACAGACATTCGTTTTTTTTTAAATATATATTATCGGAGGCAAACGAACAGGTGGGTAGTAATCACCGCCGTCCATAGACATTAGTAACACCAGGGGAGTCGCAAGTGCGTTGCCAATCTGTGTTTGGGGAAGAGGAGATAGGCAAAAATAGAGTTACGTAAACGGTTAATATTTTTTATTATTATTTTGATGAAAGTAAATTCTTATCATAAGTTTAAAATACTTATAGTTTGCAGTTACTTATGTGATAATATATTGTTCTAATATTGCTACACTAGTCCAGAATAATTAATTGAAATGTATGTGTATAATATATTTTTAGGATAGATTCGATATAAAATAATCTGCTCGATAAAATACTAACAGATCAGAATCAGAACTTAGAACAAATTTACTAAGTATGACTAAATATAAGTTGAAAGATATTATAAAAGAATAATAAAGGTGAATTCAAATACGGAAGCCGTGTGAACGTACCCTTATAGTTATTCCGTGAACTGTGTGTGTATTCATGCAAAAACACCGAATTAATGTTCAGCGCATACTAATACAGTAATACGTATTGGTGTTTCAAGCAACATAAACAAATGTGCGTCATTCTTTTTTTTCATGGTTTTCTTTTATGCCAGCATTATTGCAATGCTCTGAAAAGTTTATTTTTCCTGATAACCTTGTAACCAGTTACTTTTCTTAGGTCCTCACGGTCTCACCTTGTTTTGTAGTAGCCTTTTAGACAAATGGTACGAAAAGTTCTAAAGACTCGAAAACTATCTTCTCTTTTTCCTACTTTGACAATAAATCTTCACTAGTTATCATTGACATTCTAATTATCAAGTGAGTACTGAATACAAAGTGTCTTGTGATTCAGTTATGTATTTTCAATTGTGGATAATGCAACAGTCAACAGTTCGATGAATATTATAATAGCAATAACAAAAAGGGGCATACTATACTAAAAACCTAAAACGCTTTATTACTTTCATGGAAATTAACTTAGTATTGATATTATTTTATAAAGAAATAAATAAAATTAGAATAAATAAAAAAAAGGATTGTGTGGTTTTATGAAACCACGGTAAAAGTGAAACTTTTTTTCACACTATAGACATTTAACTAATAATAGTCTATACACTACACGGTCAGCTGCTTCGAACTATAGGCGCCGCCATATTGGCCCTGGCTGCTCTGACGAGCGCCTTTCACTTTATCCCTACTCCGCGGCCGACCATCACGCGACATGCAACACACAGACGAAAAATTTTGAGACGATGTAATAAAAGTTTCACTTTAAAAAGTGAAAATTAATGCATCCATAAAAACTGTCCGAATCCTGGCATGTACCAACGAATTTTTCCGAATTCGCATACATTTACCAATTTCAATTGGTAACACTGTCGGCTGACGGTGAAGGAATCGTGAGTAAACCTGAACCTGAGAAATGTTCTTGTAATATGTGGGAAATATAGAACTTCGGATAGAGTTTGAAATCGCAAATACGTCGTGGGCTGGCGTGGTGATTATGCCCAAACCTTCCTTCGGGAAGAGGCCTAAGACCCTGCAGTGGGTCTCGTACAGGCCGATGATGATGATGATGGTAAAAACTAAAATTAAACAAAATGGCAAATATAATCAAGAATATTGATATCTAATTTACTGAATGTCATGGATATGAAATGTGTTTAATTGTCCGTGCCGGACGTTTGCCATGTGCTACAACGAACGGACAACAGTTCGATTTGAAGATTTATATATTTCTAAATGAGTATCTTTTAATTAATAGCATCTGAATATATTAAAATTCCAAATGTTCTAAAATGTAAAAAGGCACGTTACAAATTGTTATGTCTCAATTTTACATCTTTGTTGCAATACCACTCGCTCTGTTTTCGATATTATTTATAATATTTATCTATCTATTTGTATTAAAAAAAAATTATGAAAAAAAGTTGTTTTTCGTGTTTGTTTGTGTATTGTTCCAGTTCTTCTAAACAACGTAACGGATATTGATACGTTTTTCTCTATCGATCAGAGAATTTCTTCCAGGAGGTTTTACACGTATAAGGCATGTGCTATGCATATAACGCACCAAAAAAGTCTGGAACTGGCCTCTTACATTCAGAATATTTGAAAACTAATCACGTCGTTTGAAAATAGAAATCTTTAACTTTACAATGTAGTTTGTTTTATCTATTTCGCAGTTGCCTTTATATTTTGTCGCCATTTTCAATATTGCATGTCTATGGTACCATGGGTTTTACTCGTGAATGTTTTCTTAGTATGATTTACTACGAATTTAAGTGTAGTTGGACGCCTCAGCAGAGTAACGCTCGCTTTCAAATTGCGTTTGGTAATGACTGACTTTTTTTTTTTCCCTTCTTTCTTTTTTTTTTTTTTTTTTCTCCTTTTTTTTTTCTTCCTTTTTCCTTTTTTCCTCCTCTTTTTTTTTTTCTTTTCTTTTTTCTTTTTTCTTCCCTCTTTTTTCTCCTTCTCTTTTTTCTTTTTTTTTTTTTTTTTCTTTTTTTTTTTTCTCCCCCTCTTTCTTTTCTTCTTTTTTTTTTTTTTTTTTTTTTTTTTTTTTCCTTTTTCTTTTTCTTCTTTTTTTTTCCCCTTTTTTTTTTTTTTTCTTTCCTTTTTTTTCCTTTTTTTCTTTTTTTCCTTTCTTTTTTCCTTCCTTTCCCCTTTTCCTTTTTTTTTTTTTTCTCCTTTTTTTCCTTTTTTTCTTTCTTTTTTTCCCTCCTTCTCCTTTTTTTCCCCTTTTTTTTTTTCCCCCCTTTCCCCCCTTCCCCCCCCCCCCTCCCCCCCCCTCTTTTTTCCCCTTCCCCCCCCCCCCCTTCCCCCTCTCCTTTTTTTTTCCTTCTAATTTGAAAAATTCCAACGTGTTTATGTCAATCTTACTGACTAATTTCGTTATGGTCGTCTGTCTACCGCCCGGAACAACAAAATCATCGACGATCGAAACAGACTGGCACGAGACCTACCATGAGATTCGGACAACATTAGGCATGTGCATTAGTGAGATACAATCAATCCTAAAAGATATTTGAGCGTGAAAAAACCGTCTTCCCAATGGATTTTTCACAATTTAACTAGGGCTTAAAAAATGGACCGTGTCACTTGGTGCAATACCATGCTTACCAGATTCAACGAAGGGGTTGTCAAATTTGGAGTGGAACATAGTGACAGGTTTCGAAACACGGATTTACAACTACAGGTTAGGTGCATTGCATTATTTGCTACTTCCGAGATTAAAAATGAATCGATTTTGTAACATATAAATTAAAAGTAGTTAAAACCGCTGGTCGCTTTAAGCATATACGTAAATCACTAATACAAGATTTGCAAATTGTTTTTACACACTTATTGAACGAGGCAGTATTTATTACGTGTTTGGGTTTGTCGATTGAGTACAAGATCGCAGCATTTTATGTTAACTTTTGAAGTGGCCTTTAACCAACATTTCTTGTAGGTATAGATATATTATAGCATTTTACTATTTAAATTCCTTGCGTATTACAAAGTGCGACTTTGTTGTACTTTATAGGTTTGACCACAATTTCACCGGATGTTAAATCAAAATCAAAAAAATCGAGACGTCACGGGACACCTGGCAGATGTGAAACGTCGAAATTGTTTGTATAAGTTATATGCCTAAAAGAACAACAGATTACGACAGGAAGCAGCTTTGGCATAATGAAAATATTAAGCATTACAAATTTGTTCCACAAAATAATGACTGTTTATTTATTTTTAACCGACTTCAAAAAAAGGAGGAGGTTATCAATTCGACTGTATTTTTTTTTTATGTTTGTTACCTCATAACTTTGGACTGGGTGAACCGATTTTGATTATTCTTTTTTTATTTGAAAGCTGGTACTTCCTGTGTGGTCCCATTTCAATTTGGTCCAGTTCCGACAACGGCATCCAGTGCAAAACCGTATAAGTTTTAAATTTGCATTAAGTATGTACACGACAAATAGACGAATAACTCAATATCACGCTAACCGATTTCGATGATTCATTTTTTATTGAAAAGGACGTACTTCAAGGGTACTTTGATGAGAGTTTGGTTAGGTTCTGATTATGGGATCCGTGACAAAGTAAGAAAACTTTCAAGAAACGAGCCTACTCCTTTCTTAAGGGCCGGCAACGCATCTGTGTTTCCTCTCGTGTCGCAGGTGTCCATGGGCGGCCATGATCACTTACCATCAGGTGATCCGTATGTTCGTTTGCCACCAATATTATAAAAAAAAACTCTTCAATTCTTAGGAGCCTATCGTGCTTATGTTCGTTGCTGTGTTGCAACATGCCGCAAGCATTGTAATTACATTACTTAAAGTGTATTATGTGTGAAGCGATGGTAGCCGAGTTGGTGGTAGAAACTATCGCGGATTATTGATAAGGTTGCGTTCGTACCAAACGTTACTTATTGTACAACCAATTGAAACCATATCGCATACCATACCGATAAATACCATACCGCAAAAATGCGCATATTTTAATATACTTAAGGCGGAACGGAGTTCGCGGGCACTGCTAGTAAAATATATTTATGTACACTAAAAATGGAAAAATAAAGTAAATTTAAAAAAAAAGTATTAACCGACTTCAATATCAATCGAAAACCCATAAGGCACTAAAAAGCGGAAAATAAATAGTTTATCAAATTAACCAAATTAAATAAAACATATGAATATGTGTGCTACCTAGAGATGTATTGGAAGTCGGTGCGAACCGAAAATCATATCATCACATAGGTACAAAGTTTAAGTCCACTCTCGCGTCTCTGTAATACGTTTCTACCTGGAACAAATTTGAAATTTCGGTTGGCACCGACTTTCAATACATCTCTAGGTAGCACACATATTCATATGTTTTATTTAATTTGGTTAATTTGATAAACTATTTATTTTCCGCTTTTTAGTGCCTTATGGGTTTTTGATTGATATTGAAGTCGGTTAATACTTTTTTTTGAAAATTTACTTTATTATTAAATACAAAATACAAAAATTCAACTCGGCGTAGGCGCGGTGTGTTTGGCGGCATTCATCAAAGGGCGCTAGGTCGTCAGCGCGTGCCCCGTAACACTAGTAGAACGAATGGCCGAAAAAACAGTTTGAATCTTATGTTTATACAGATGGGGTTGTAAATGATTTTGAGTATTTCGTTAATAGTGCAAATTATGTATTTTGCTTCACCACGCCAACAATCAGATTTACCCTTCGCCTATGGATGTTTCACATCAAAAATATCATTTATCTAATTTAGGCCCAAAGAATGCGCAAATGAACGTCAAAGCTACCACCGGTTCGGAATACAACCCAGTCATCGAGAAGAACCGGCAAGAAACTCGATCTGGTTTATCTCTTCATGTTATATATTTTTACAAAACATAAATACATAGTTATAATCGTTTTTAGTGGTTGTACAGAGAGGGGCGTCATTTCCAGACGTCACAATCGTTCACATATTGATCCACCCTATAATAAATAGCCTTTAGATATTAAAACCCGCTTGACATGGTTCTTGAACTCACTATCCGGCAAATCGGTAATGTGTTTTGGAGCTTTGTTATAAATTAAAATTACGATGTGGGCTAAGATTGTACACACGCTACGCTTAGAGGAGGATCGGCTTTCAAGTGCAGCTGCCGGAACACACCAACAGGTGCTTGGCGACAGACTTTACAGCGTGACGGTGGTGACTAGTCAGGCAAGATAAACCTCTATCACCATGCTATGGTTTCGTCACGGTATTTTCCTTCATTGTCCATTCATTATGTCCATAATTGTTTTTTTCGAACTGACTACGCTATCGACCTATCAAGGTCTTAACAGCTTCACCGGACTACATCTATGTCCATCAATTTGGTGTCTGTACACGCTATCAACTAATTCATCATCGCTTCAGATTTCATGATCTGAGTAGGTGGTCGAGGAGTGAAAAACGTAATTAACGAACATTTTTAATATATTATCATTAGTTAGGATTCTAGTAGACAACAATATACGATACGATAGTAATTACAATACTTATTTCTTTAATTTTTATCTTTGACAGTATCTATTTTACAAGTTTACTTTTGAAAACGTAACGAATTATGGAAAACAGAATTTTTTATCTCTTTTGATATCGAGCAGATTCCAAGAGTTTGTGAGATGTAAAGAGCTATATATAAAAAATCGGTTGTCTGTAAAGTCGGTTTACGGACGATAATTTACGTGATAACGTCTTAAGAAAACATTAATGAGAAAATGCATATTTTTATGAATTGAATTGAATTATTATCACTGAATTATTATTGTTTTTTTTTCGAACTGACTATGCTATTGACCTAA